>PVIR01035794.1:0-16244 GCA_004026965.1 Petromus typicus | reverse complement strand
ACCCGGGTTCGATTCCCCGGTAACCACATAACAATACTGGGTGTGGAGACCCACACCCAGCAGCAACCAGTACCACATACCACAGTGCCGGGCGTGGTGGCTCACGCCTGTAATCCCAGCACTCGGGAGGCAGAGGCAGGAGGATTGTGATGTGAGTTTGAGGCTGAGTTCAAGGCCAGCCTGAACCACAAAGCGAGACCCTGTCTCCAAAAACCTAAAAAAAAAAAATGAAGATATAAAAAGGCCAAGAATGTAGCTCAGTCCAAAAGGCCTGGGTTCAATTCCCAGTACTGCCAAAACAAAACAGAACGAAGAAGGCAGAGGAGCCAGGGGAAGTGTTCAGGGGCCCTCAGAGAACAGGGTGGTGGTGAAGGAGCGGGATCTGAAAAGGTCTTGCGGACCCTTTACTGCAGGTGAACCGGACTTTCGAAGAGCTGGCCCTGCTACGGGACGTGCAGGAGGTGTGGGGCGTGCTGGGACCCCAGCTCTTTGGTTTTCTGAACAACACTGCGAATGTGGCCATGCTGCAGGTAGGGCTGGGGCACAGGCAGGGCTGGGGTGTCCTCACTCCAGGCAGAAAGTGGGACCCACAGTGAGTAGAGGAGGGCACACGGGCACATCTGTGGTCGGGAGCCACAGACCAGCCTCACCGGCCACCTCCCCCAGAGTCTCCTGCACATGCAGGAGAAGAGACAGAGGCAGCCTCAACCTGGAGGGCGGGCTGGGGCAGAGGCCCTCGCGTCTTTCCTGGACCCCAGCCTGGGCGGATACAGCTGGCGCGAGGCACATGCTGATGTGGACCGGGTGATGCGCACCCTGGGTAGAGTGATGGAGGTGAGGCCCTGGAGGACGGAGGGGGGAGGGCAGGGTCCAACCAGGCAATTGGAGGGTGGAGGCTGGCGCTGCTCTAGGGACACAAAAGGGAGAGGTGGCCTTGTCCTGTGGAGGCCCTGAGGGGACAGGTTTGTGTTCCCTCAGTGCGTGTCTCTTAACAAGCTGGAGGCTGCACCTTCAGAGGCCGCCCTAGTGTCTCGGGCTCTTCAGTTGCTGACTGAGCGCCGCCTCTGGGCTGGCATCGTCTTTCTGGGGCCAGAGGACCCCCTAGACCCTGCAGAGGTGTCGGTGCCAGGACTCAGTCCTGGACACTTGCGAGTCAAGATTCGCATGGACATCGATGATGTCACTAGGACCAATAAGATCATGGACAAGTGAGTGTGGGGTGTGGGGCTGGGTCAAGAGCAAGATAGCTGGGGCCAGGCAGTTCAGCCTGTTGGAGAATGATGGGCAGAGCAGAGGTGGAACCCACAAAAGGAAAGGCGGGCTGGGGGCGGGGGGGGAATCAGACCAATCAAGGTCCAGATAGGTGTGGCCTATGCACTTGAGAGGCAGACAAAAGTTCTTCTGTCAGGGATACAGGTGGAGGGCAGTGTGGGCGGGGACAAAGGCATTTAGCCTATCGGATACTGTGATAGGTAGAGTGGGCGGAGCCTGGAGTGCCTTAGACCAATTAGAGTATTGAAGGAGGTGGTCTGCTCCTGGAGTATAAAAGGAGAGAGGGTGTAAGTAGAGGGGTGTGTGCTCAAGTCAGGCGCCCCTCTGAGCTGGCAGTTTTAAGGACAGAGCTAAGGCTGATACACAAGACTTTCCGGTTTTTCTATACTGCTGACTACTACACTTCTCTCCCAGGTTTTGGGACCCAGGCCCAGCCGCCGACCCTCTGTTGGACCTCCGCTATGTGTGGGGCGGTTTCGTGTACCTGCAGGACTTGGTGGAGCAGGCGGTTGTGCGTGTGCTCAGCGGCACCAACCCCCGCACAGGCCTCTACCTGCAGCAGATGCCTTACCCGTGCTACGTGGACGACGTGTGAGCGCGTGCCCTCCCTCCTCCTCCCCCAGCCCTCTGTCCTGAGGCATAGGGAACAGCTAAGGCTGCAAGCATTGCCCTGGGGGAGGCACACAGGAAACCAGGAAACATGGCTTGTACTGTTGCCTGGAGCCCCTCACTGACTCAGTTTCGGAAGTGGAAGACCCTGGGAGTCCCAAGGCTACTGGCTGCCTCAAGTTGGGACAGCAGGCGCAGGGTTCCCAACCCGTCCTTTTGCCCCTCACCCCAGCTTCCTGCGCGTGCTGAGCCGCTCCCTGCCACTCTTCCTGACCCTGGCCTGGATTTATTCTGTGGCACTGACGGTGAAGGCTGTGGTGCACGAGAAGGAGACGCGGCTGCGTGACACGATGCGCTCCATGGGGCTGAGCCGCGCGGTGCTCTGGCTCGGCTGGTTCTTCAGCTGCCTCGTGCCCTTCGTCCTCAGCGCCGCGATGCTAGTGGTGGTACTCAAGGTGCGTGCCTCCGCCTCCTAGGTGCTGCAGGGGCGGGCAGGAATCGGCTGGGCGCCAAAGCCTGCACCCACAGGGTCCTGAGCTCAGTTTGCCCCCAACAGCTCGGGGACATCCTCCCCTATAGCCACCCAGCTGTGGTACTCCTCTTCCTGACGACCTTCGCTGTGGCCACGGTGGTCCAGAGTTTCTTGCTGAGTACCTTCTTCTCCCGTGCCAACCTGGCAGCTGCTTGTGGAGGCCTGGCCTACTTCGCACTGTACCTGCCCTATGTGCTGTGTGTGGCCTGGCGGGAACGGCTCCCTGCAGGGGGCCGTGTGGCCGCGGTGAGAGTGCGGGTAGGGTGGGGGGGCAGGTGCCCTGGCCCATGGCTACCTGCTGACCTGCCCACCAAAACCTGCAGAGTCTGCTGTCCCCTGTGGCCTTTGGCTTTGGGTGCGAGAGCCTGGCACTGCTGGAGGAGCAGGGCGAGGGCCTGCAATGGCACAACCTGGGCCGTGCACCTGGCGCTGATGTCTTCAGCCTGGCACAGGTCTCAGGCCTCCTGCTGTTGGATGCTGTGCTCTACGCTCTCGCCATCTGGTACCTGGAGGCTGTGTGCCCAGGTGAGCCTAGGGGATAGGGCCCTGGTCGGGGATGTGACTATGCACGAGGGGACTTCTTGTCTTTGGGCCCCCAAGTTAGATTTCCATGAAGGGTGGGACTGTATGCCCCTGTGCCCATGGCTGGACCCGCAGTAGTGGTACCCTCCTGTAACCCTTAGCATCTGGGAGGCTGAGACAGGAGAATTGCAAGCTTAAGCCTAGCCTAGACAATTTAGCAACTTAGCCAGACCTGTCTCTTAAAAAAAGGTTGGGGGGATTGAAGCAATGAGTCAAACCCTGCCCACTGGATGCCCAGCTCCCAGGAGTGTGGCCAGACTTAGGTGCCCGCAGTGCTGAGGAGAAGCATAACTGAGTGCCACCTTTTCCTAGGCCAGTATGGGATCCCTGAGCCGTGGGATTTCCCCTTTCGGAAGAGCTACTGGTGTGGACCTGAACCCCCCAAAGGCTGTGCTCCAGCCCCTGCCCCGCAGGACCCAAAGGGTGAGACCCACCCCCACAAACCGAAGCAGCTCCTTTCCTGTCTGGATCCCCCAGTCTCCCTCACCTCCAAATAAACCAGGTTCTGCTTTTCTCGCCCCCACCTCCACACCCCAGCTCAGGCTGTGATCCCCTGGGGCTGTCCTCTTTTCAAGCTATAGTCCTAGAGGTTGAATCCGGTGCCTTGACACTAAGCTACACCCTTCAGCTCTTTGTGGATTTTTTGTGTAAGATGGAGTCTTGATAAATCGTTGTTTCCCAAGCTGAGCTCCAACTTGAGCTCTTCCAGCTTCAGCCTACCAGACGTGGCGGTTCACGGCACCAGGCCTGGCTGTCCCCTAACTCTTACAGACTCCAGCCTGACCCCGTCTCAGCTCTGAGGGGCCCTGGGATGCCCTGCTGACTCTGCCTCTTTCTGCAGTGCTGGTGGAAGAGGCTCCGCCTGGTCTGTGTCCTGGAGTCTCCATCCGGGGCCTGGAGAAGCACTTCCCAGGTTGCCCACAGCCAGCCCTGAGAGGACTCAGCCTGGATTTTTACCAAGGCCACATTACTGCCTTCCTGGGCCACAATGGCGCGGGCAAGACCACCACGCTGTGAGCTGCCAGCCATACCATTCCTTCCCCTGAACTCAGTGTCTCATCAGTCCAGTGGGGAACATACCTGGGTTTAGAAGGTTCTGGGTATAACGGGGGCATATGTTGGTGCGGGCCTGTCGTCCAGCACTCTAGGAGGCTGAGATAGAAGGATCCCAAATTCAAGCCCAGCCTGGGTAACTGAGCAGCCTAGCAAGACCCTATCTCAAAACTGTAAAAAAAGACTGAGGGTAGAGCTCAGCATGAAGGTCCAGGGTCCCGGAGTGGCTGCCTCATTTCACCCGGCATGCAAAAAAGTGTGAAGTATTTTCTCAGCCTCAGATTCCTCTGTGTAAAGCAGGGACATAACACCTTTCTGGAGGCCAGATATGGAGCCGCATACTTATAATCCCAGCATACTGGAAGCTGAGTCAGGAGGATTGCCACAGACTGTGGCCAGTCTAGACTGTATAGCAAATCCCTGTATCAGACAAGACAGGACATGCCATTAGGCTGGGCATACAGTCTATGCCTTGTGAATAGTGTTGTTCTGAGACCCCTGTGCCCCCAGGTCTATCCTGAGTGGCCTCTTCCCACCCAGCGGTGGCTCTGCCTGTGTCCTGGGATACGACGTCCAGTCCAGCATGGCAGCTGTGCGACCTCATCTGGGTGTGTGCCCGCAGCACAACGTCCTGTTTGACATGTGCGTACTGGTGGCTGGGGGAGTGTGTGTCCCCACGGCCTCACCCACCGTGATGCCTACGCCTGTTCCCCTGGCCTCAGGCTGACAGTGGACGAGCACGTGTGGTTTTACGGCCAGCTGAAGGGTCTGAGCACAGCTTCTGTGGGCCCTGAGCAGGACAGGCTGCTGCAGGACGTGGGACTGGTCCCCAAACGGAAAACACAGACACGCCACCTCTCTGGTGAGCTCGCCCAGAGGGTAGGGAGAGGACAGACCCGGCCCTGAGGTCTGTGTGACAGGGCTGGCTGAGATCCCCTCCCCCTCCTCCCCAGGTGGGATGCAGCGGAAGCTGTCGGTGGCCATTGCTTTTGTGGGTGGCTCCCGTGTCGTTATCTTGGATGAACCCACTGCGGGTGTCGACCCTGCTTCCCGACGGGGCATTTGGGAGCTGCTGCTCAAATACCGAGAAGGTGAAGTCCCGGGCAGCCCAAGGTTCCTATGTTCTGCTGCTGGGTATCCCACAGGCTTCCCTCGAGGCAGTGCTGGTGTGGCTTTTTTTTTTTTTTTGGCACCAGGGATGGAACTCTAACCTCGCTCTTTCGAGGCAGAGGCGATGTCAGTGAACTAAATCCCTGGCTCTGGTGTGGGGCTTTGAGGAGGGAGTAGGAGTTTGGCACCTCGACTAGGGAGTTCCATAGTGGAGACCTCAGTTTAGGGGAAGCCCTGGTGGCCTGAAGTGGTTCTTGTGGCTTCGGTTCTCATGTCTAGACCGTACACTGATCCTCTCCACCCACCACCTGGATGAGGCGGAGCTGCTGGGAGACCGGGTGGCCATGGTGGCAGGTGGCCGCCTGTGCTGCTGTGGGTCACCACTATTTCTGCGTCGCCACCTGGGCTCTGGCTACTACCTAACACTGGTGAAGAGTACCCCACCCCTGGGCACCAGAGGAAAGGTGAGGACTCTGGAGTCCTGACCCCCATGGCGACTTCCAGCCCTGTTGCCATGCCAACCACATCCCCCGCCTGCAGGGTGACAGTGACTGGAAGGATAGACTGGACACAGGACAGCAGCATGAGCTCGGCAGCCAGAGTGGCACGACAGGTAGGAGCTGGCTTAGGCAACCCAGAGAAGGGGTGATGAGCAGTGTGGCTGGCTTTAGAGGACCCTCGGGCCAGGCACGTTCGCGCATGCCTGTGATCCCAGAAATTGGCAGGCTAGAGGCAGGAGGAGCATCATGAGCTTAGAACTTGTCTCAAGTAAATATTCAGTGGACCCCAGAATGGACCTCTGACCCCCAGCCTTGCGATACATCTAAATGGTGGTTGCCCAGCTCTGATCTCTTCCACCAATCTTATAACCCCAGTATTCTGAGAGGCTGAGGCAGGAAGATCTAAAGTTTGATCACAGCCTGGGCAATTGAGTGACTTAGTGAGACCATCTGTGAAAATAAAAAGGATTGAGAACAGAGCTCAGTGCAGAGGCTCAAGGCTCCATCCTGGTTACCACAAAAGCAAAACCTGGGTGAACCAGCACACAGAACCACCCCGACCTCTGCCCACAGGGCCAAGGGTGGGGCTCTCGCAGGCCCTGCTCCACCCAGATGTACCCCAGCTCCTGAGCCTGGTGCAGCGCTGGGTGCCTGGGACGCAGCTGGTGGAGGAGCTACCCCATGAGCTGGTGCTGTCCATGCCCTATGGAGGCGCTCACGATGGCAGCTTTGGCCAGCTCTTCAGGGAGCTGGACAGACAGCTGGGGGCACTGCAGCTTGCTGGCTACGGAATCTCAGACACGAGCCTGGAGGAGGTACAGAGGGCTTTGGGAGAGGCTGGTGTGGGATCTGGTGGGGTAGAAAGAAAGACCAGAGGAGATGGGGCTTTAAAGGGTGAGGAGGAGTTTGCCTCTGGACAGCAGGAGCATTGCAGGTGGGGCTCGAGAGGAGGGCGGGGAGGCTGAAGTGGACAGAGGGTTCGCTCCAGTGGCCTCCAGCTCTCAGCTTTCTCCCCAGATTTTCCTGAAGGTGGTAGAAGACAAAGCCATGGACACAGACCCGCTGGAAGCCACTGAAGCTTCCCAACCCTTGAACGCTGACCCTGATCCAGAGCTGGATGTGACTTCGGGCTGCGTCCCCATCCCTGGTTGTCCTTCCCCAATGCATGGCCCTGGTCCTGACTTTTTCCCCATGACCCTTGATCTTGACCCCCAGCTGACCCACTGGGCACATGCGCCCATGGCTACTGCGTGGCTGCATTACTGCCTGAGCACTCAGCCCTGGGCAGTGGAGTGCCCGTTGAGTCCCCTGCCTTTGCCCACCATGACTCCTCCGCCCCTGCAGCCTGACCTCTGACCCTCCCATTTCCCGCAGCCGGGCTGGCCTCAGAGACACACGCCCTGCAGGGTTTTGGGCCAGACGTCACCGGCCGGGTACAGGGCTGGGCGCTGACCCTCCAGCAGCTCTGGGCCCTGCTCCTCAAGCGCTTCCTGCTTGCCAGCCGCAGCCGCCGCAACCTGTTTGCCCAGGTAAAGGGGCCCAGACAGCATCAGGGTGGAAGAGGTTGTGTCAAGGGTCTCCACCACGGCTATCCATTTGTTGGCTTAATTCTTTGGCTGAGGCCCCTGTGTACTTACTGAGGGCTCTGGGAGACGTGAAGAGCTCTACAGCAGGAGCAGGGTACAGGGGAGTGGGGACGGCAGCTGACGAGCTGCTCCCCCAGATCGTACTCCCTGCCCTCTTTGTGGGCCTGGCTCTGGCATTCAGCCTCATCGTGCCTCCTTTTGGGTACTACCCAGCGCTGCGACTCAGACCTGCCATGTATGGTGCCCAGGTGTCTTTCTTCAGGTGGGTGCCAGGGACAGAAGGCAGGTGGGGGGCTGGGGTCCTAGGGCACAGTCGTGACCCCGTGTCACCCCCCCACAGTGAGGATGCCCCAGGGGACCCAGTCCGGGCCTGCCTGCTTGAGGCACTGTTGGAGGAGGCTGGCCTGGAGCAGCCAGAAGTACACAACACCTCCACCAGGTACACCCACCCTTCCCTGCCTCAGTTTCCCCTTTGGGCTCTGTCCCTTGTGCCTGGGATCTCCAGAATCACTGCAACCCCGCCTCCATTTCCACAGCATGCCTGGGTGTCTTCAAGGCACCTCCTGCCTCTTTTCTGTCCCTGAGGTTCCTGCCGAAGTGGCCAGGGTGTTGGCCAGCGGCAACTGGACACCAGGGTCTCCATCCCCTGCCTGCCAGTGCAGCCGGCCGGGTGCCCGCCGCTTGCTGCCCGACTGCCCTGCGGCAGCTGGGGGACCTCCACCACCCCAGGCCCTGAGCAGCTCAGGGGAGGTGGTGCAGAACCTGACGGGCCGGAATCTATCTGACTTCTTAGTCAAGACCTATCCACGGCTGGTGCGCCAGGGGTGAGTGACTACCGGGGACATAGGTTGGCTTTTTTTTTTTTCAGTACTAGGGATCAAACCCAGGGTCTTCACACTGAGCTACATCTCCAGCTAATCTTAATTTTTATGTAGAGATAGGGTCCTGCTGTGTTACTAAGTTGTCCAGGCAGAGCTCAAACTTGAGACCCTCCTGCCTCAGCCTCCTAGAGTGCTGAGATGACAGACATGTGCCACCATACCTGGTTGAGGGGAGCAGTCTGGGTGCTGGATGGGTTGGATGTCAATTGGGGACCTGTCCTCTGTCCTTCCATCTTGCCCTTAACTCTCAGGTGTCTCTGTCTCTCCCCATTCCTGTCTCTCTGTCCATTTGTCCCTCTTGCAGCCTAAAGACCAAGAAGTGGGTAAATGAGATCAGGTGAGGGGAGACTTCGCCCAGGGTCCCTTGCCTGGCTCCTTTCCCATGCCCTCTACCTTCGCCTGGCTGCCCAGCCCCCCAGCCCTCAAATGCCACCCCCACTGTTGCTCAGGTATGGGGGTTTTTCCCTGGGGGGCCGTGACCCAGGCCTGCCTTCGGGGCAAGAGCTGGGCCACTCCGTGGAGGAGTTGCGGGCACTGCTGAGCCCTGAGCATGGAGGGGCCCTTGACCGTGTCCTGAACAACCTCACGGCGTGGGCTCTTGGCCTGGATGCTCAGAACAGCCTCAAGGTGGGAACTGAGGAGCAGGTGCATGTTCCCCTCCGTTACCCTCAGCCTGAGACACTGACCTCACGACTATGACTGCTCTCAGATCTGGTTCAACAACAAGGGCTGGCATGCCATGGTGGCCTTTGTCAACAGAGCCAACAACGCACTCCTACATGCCCACCTGCCCGTGGGCCCTGCCCGCCATGCCTACAGCATCGTCACACTCAACCACCCTCTGAACCTGACCAAGGAGCAGCTGTCGGAGGCTGCACTGTGAGTCTCAGCCCCGTGTACCCTCCCCTGACTCAGTGTCCCTGCTGTTTTGGGTGGTGGGGCTGGGCTTGAACTCAGCCACATGCTGGCTGTGTAAACAGGCACCCTTGTTCCCAGCATGGCCTCCTCGGTGGACGTCCTGGTCTCCATCTGCGTGGTCTTCGCCATGTCTTTTGTTCCAGCAAGCTTCATCCTGGTCCTTGTTGAGGAGCGTGTCTCTCGTGCTAAGCACCTGCAGCTCATTGGGGGCCTGTCCCCAACCCTCTACTGGCTGGGCAACTTCCTCTGGGACATGGTATGAGCAGGGGCTTCTGAGAAGGGTGTGATTCAGATCTAGGGGGTGGTGAGAGTCTCATATACCCGCTCCCAAAAAAGCCAGGGAGGTTGAAGCTGGGTAATGGTGATGCATTCCTGTCATGCCAGCTCGTTGGGAGACTGAGGCAGGAGGATCGCAAGTTTGGGGCCAACCCAGACAACTTGTGACTTAGCGAAACCTTTTTTCTAAAAAAAATAAAAAATAAAAAGAGCTGGGAACGGAGCTCAGTACGTGAAGGCCCTAGGTCTCATCCTAAGTACTGAAAGAAAAGAAATGTGGCAGAGAGGTTAGGGTGGGGCATAGGCCGTGGGTAGGAATCACTGCCCCTTCTTACCCAGGGTGCCCCTCTCTCCACTGCAGTGTAACTACTTGGTGACAGTGTGCATTGTGGTCCTGATCTTCTTGGCCTTCCAGCAGAAGGCCTATGTGGCCCCCAAGAACCTGCCCGCGCTCCTGCTGTTACTGCTGCTTTATGGGTGAGGGTCCCACCTGCTGCCAGGGAGGGAAATGGGACTTCACAGAAACTCCTGAGACTGGCCATGATTGAAGATACACCACTCAGTGGTATGGTAATGTGGCCTTAAAAGCTCACCGTGAGCCAATCACAGTGGCATCCATAATCTCACCATTCTGGAAGGCTGAAGCAGGAAAATCTCAAGTTCAAGCCCAGTCTGAGTATAGTTACCTGTAACCTTGTCACCTCCACAGCTGGTCGATCACACCACTCATGTACCCAGCCTCCTTCTTCTTCACTGTGCCCAGCACAGCCTACGTGGTGCTCACCTGTATTAACCTGTTCATTGGCATTAATGGAAGCATGGCCACCTTTGTCCTTGAGCTCTTATCTGACCAGGTGGGGCTCCGCAAGGTGGCTGGGCTTGGGCTGGGTTAGGGACCTCAGACTCTGAACCACAGCTTTTTCCGCCTCCCAAGCAGAACCTGCAAGATATAAGCCAAATCTTAAAACGAGTCTTCCTGATCTTTCCCCATTTCTGCCTGGGGCGAGGCCTCATTGACATGGTGCGGAACCAGGCCATGGCTGATGCCTTGGAGCGCTTGGGTGAGGACTTCTGATCTGGTGGGATAAGGATCTAGGGCATTAGGGGGATAAACTGCTCCAGGGAGAGAACCAGCCACTTTATAACTTTATACAGCCCAAAAGCTGGACCAAGTTCAAGGTACAAACATGTAGTTATAAGCTATCTGGGAGTCACATCACAAGTGGTCTAAGTAAGGGAAGTGATTTGTCTATTTTCTTTTTCTTTTAGTTTTTTGAGACAGGGTCTCACTTTGTAGCTCAGGCTGCCCCTGAGCTCAGCCTCCAACTCACATCACAGCAATCCTCCTGCCTCTGCCTCCCGGGTGCTGGGATTACAGGCGTGAGCCACCATGCCTGGCACCGTGGTGTGTGGTACTGATTGCTGCTGGGCGTGAGTCTCCACACCCAGTATTGTATGTGATTACCCGGGGATCAAACCCCGGCCCTTCTGCTTACAAGACACGCACAGGAACGACTGATATATCTATTTTCTATACAAATTAGATCCGAGCTGAGCAGCCTACCCACATCTTGGTCCTTTTTCTTAAGAATGCCAATTGAACTGGATAGGATGCTAGACACCATGTCCTCCAAGGTCTTCCTTCCTATCCCCACAGGAGACAGCCAATTCCAGTCACCCCTGTGCTGGGAGGTGGTTGGCAAGAACCTCTTGGCCATGGTGGTACAGGGGCCCCTCTTCCTCCTCTTCACACTTTTGCTACAGCACCGAAGCCGCCTCCTACCACAGTCAGTGGGGTCCAGGGAAGGGTGGCAGAGGCCAGGAACCTACTTGAAGTTCACTCGTGTCTCTGTCTTTAGCCCGAAGTTCGGGCTGCTGCCACCCCTGGGGGATGAGGATGAGGACGTGGCCCAGGAGCGAGAGCGGGTGACCAAAGGAGCCACCCAGGGAGATGTGTTGGTGCTCAAGGACCTGACAAAGGTAGGTGTAACTAGGCAGCAGGCTGGGCTGGGGCCCCTGCTGGCCACCTTTCTGTCTCAGTGACCTGTGTCTCTTCGAGGTGTACCGTGGGCAGAAGACACCAGCTGTGGACCGTCTGTGCCTGGGGATCCGCCCTGGAGAGGTGAGGGGACCCAGGGCTATGGCTGCAAGAGTCTGTGCTGAGTATACTTTACCAACTCCAATGAGAACTGCTGTCTGTCCAGCACCCTCCTGAGTGCCCGTGGTAAAGGCCACATTAACAAAACCTCACTAAGCATCCATTGAAGGCTTGACACAGGGGTGCACACCTGTTATCCCAGCACTCTGCGAGGCTGAAGTAGAAGGGTCACACATTCAAGCCCAGCTTGGGGAATTTAGTAGGACCCTTTCTCAAAATAAAAAATAAAAAGAGCTGGGAATGTAGCTCAGTGCTTCATACCCAGGACCACAAGGACAACAGCACCTATTGCATGCTTACATATCCTTGGGTTTATTGGGTTTAAGAAGTGGTTCTTTTGGTTGTTGTTTTTTTGAGATAAAGTCTCACTGCAGAGCCCAGGCTGGCTGTGAACTCATGGTGATTCTCCTGTCTCAGCTTCCCCAGGGCTGGGATTAGAGACCTGTGCCACTATTCTTGGCCTTTGTTTTGGTTTGGTTTATGGAAACATTTACTAAGCACCTAGTATGGTCACCAAAGGTGTACTGAATACTACTTTTATGCCAGTCTCTTTTTATCAAGCATATATGGGGCCCTACGACATACATGCCCATATGACACCCTTGCTCACAGCCAAGACCTACTAAGCAACCCATTTTGTTCCGATTTACAACTGCATCCATATGTTCACTTACTAGATTGATGTGTGCCATTGTCAGGTGTCTCTTCACATGCAAGCATTCTGTAAGCTAGCATATGCTAGGAACTTCTTCCCTAGCGCCTTCTTTGCGCTAGTGATGCCCTCCGTTCTGGCTGACTACATCAGGCCCAGATCAGGAGCAGATGGCATTTCTCATGGGTACATTTCTCATAGCCCAGCACACATCTGGCACACTCTGCCCTGATATTTGTCAGATGTGACCTCATAGAACATCTGCTGCGTGCCTGAATCCAAGAGACAAAACCCAGCACGTATCCCCGCTCAGTGCCAGCTGTGCCTCCCAAAGAATGCCAGCTGCCCTCCTGGGACTCCATGTGGCCACAGCCCCCCATAAAGAGCTCCAGCCACATCGATGCCAGGCTGGCACTGAGCACCTTTTGTATGCATCTCGTAGTGTTTTGGGCTGCTGGGTGTGAATGGAGCAGGCAAGACATCCACCTTTCGCATGGTGTCAGGAGACACGCTGCCCAGTGGGGGCGAGGCTGTGCTGGCAGGTCACAGGTGAGGGGACTTGGGGGCTAGCCTGGGGGAGTTGATTAGGCCAGGGCTCTGCACCAGCCTGGTCCTCACTGGACCAGGCCCCGAGACACGGTGCTGTCCAGAGTGGGCCTGGATGGTGGATCCTGAGACCCGGGTGTGTGGCTCCAGGATGGCCACTTTCTCGAGCCTCTATCCCCTGCCTCCCAGCGTGGTCCAGGAACCAGCTGCCGCACACCGCTGTATGGGCTACTGCCCTCAGTCGGATGCCATCTTTGAGCTGCTTACCGGGCGTGAGCACCTGGAACTATTCGCGCGCCTCCGTGGAGTGCCAGAGGCCCAGGTAGCGCAGGTGAGCCACGCCCCTGGCTGTGGGCCACGCCCCCAGCTACCACCATCTTCTGCTCTTCTTGGTCCCCGCCCCCACCCCAGGAAGTTCTTCATTTCTGAGTCACAGCTCTTTGGCCACAGACCAGGCTCCAGACGAAAGCCCTCTATCCCTCCGATGGCTGATTCTAGTGGTCCTGGTCACACCCTCAAGCTGTGGCCTCTGTGCTCCAGCTTTTGGTTCCTCCCCTGTCCCTGCCGCCAGGTCCGGCGTGGTTCCCACACTCCAGTTCAAACAAAGGCTCGCCCTGCGTCTTGTCCCACTGTTCCGAGCTCCCCTGCCGCCCCACCTCCCACCCCCAACCTGCTCACTTCCTCACTGCCTCCTGAGCCTCCCCGCTGTGGCCTCGATTTAGATTTAGAGCTTCGCATCTTCCACTCAAGGCCTCCTCCTGGCTCCCTCTAGCCACTCGAGTTGCATCCCACCACCCACAATTTACCTTTCTCTGGCCCCGGTCCGTGGGCGCCCTGACCCTTAGAGTGGTCCCACGCCAGGGTCATCCAGCGCTGCCCATTCTTCCCTCCCTGTCCTGTACCCGCTGGCCGTGCTCCATCTCAGAAACCTCCTCACATCCACCCTGGCATCAGTCCCGGGTCCATCTGGCCCCGAGCCCATTCTGCCCCTGGATAGTGCTCACCCAGCTCTCGCTCCATCCATTCTAGTTCCACTTCTTACCCACTCTGGCTCCACCCCTCCTTCACTCTGGCTCCACCCCTTGCCCATTCTCCCCCTCCCCATTCCCTCTATTGCCGGCTCCACTTCTAGTGAGGCCCCGCCCCATGCTCACTGTCCCCACCCCTTGCCTGTTCTGCCCCTCCTCCTCGCCACTTTGTCCCATCCCACTCCATACTGTCCCCGCCTCTTGCTCTCTAGCCACACCCCTGCCCACTTTGTCCCCCTCCTTGCCCGCTCTTACCCACCCCTTAGACTGCACGCTGTGGCCTGGCGCGCCTGGGACTCCCCCGGTATGCGGACAGACCTGCAGGCACCTACAGCGGAGGCAACAAGCGGAAGCTGGCGACAGCAGTGGCATTGGTGGGGGACCCGGCAGTAGTGTTTTTGGTGCGTGGCGGAAGGGTCCGCTGGGCCAGGACAGGGTGGAGGGTGGGGCGGGAGGCGGGACTCCACTTAATTCCTTCACCCTTCCAGGATGAGCCCACGACCGGCATGGACCCCAGCTCGCGGCGCTTCCTCTGGAACAGCCTCCTGGCCGTGGTGCGGGAGGGCCGCGCCGTGGTGCTCACCTCGCACAGGTGGGCCCTGGCCATCACACACCCAGGGCGGAGGGTCGAGGTGGTCTGGGCTAGGGAAAGCTTGTCCAGGGAAATTTTGACCCGGTGGGGTGAATATCCTGGGACCCAGTGGGAATCCCAGAGTAGAGGGTGCGGGGGTCTGGAGAGAGGGAGAGTCCTGGCCGGACGGCATGAGTGCCTGAGGCCAGGGCTCACGCAGTGGGGCTCCCGCAGCATGGAGGAGTGCGAGGCGCTCTGCACGCGCCTGGCCATCATGGTGAACGGGCGGTTCCGCTGCCTGGGCAGCACGCAGCACCTGAAGAGCAGGTGAGCACCCGGGTGAGCGGTCTTTAAAGCAAGCGTAGGGATGTGGGTGGACCGAGGGGCCCACCAGGCCCGGGGCCACAGAGGAAATTGACTAACTAGAGAGGTGGCTGGGGGCTGTGGCTTGTCCCAGAGGTGAATGACGGGGTGGAGTCAGAGGGTGGATAAGTAGGAGGGAGACGTGAGCTGATTCGAGGTGGTGGGTGAGCCCATGGGTGGGGTTAGAGGAAGGTTAGTGGGTGGGCAGAGCCTGCAGGTGAGGAAAGTGGTGAGAAGGCGGGGTTCGGGCTCATGGGTGGAGCCACGCCTGTTGGGATGGGGATCAGATGGGCCCCTGGCACGTCCAGGGTGGGAGCTGTCAGGGCTGCGGAAGACTGAAGACACTCAGGGTGGTGTGGGCAGGCTGCAGGGCCCTTTGGGCTGTGGGCAAGTCTGGCACCTTTGGCTCTGTCCGCTCCAGGTTCGGGGCTGGCCACACGCTGACCCTGAGGGTGCCCGCAGACCGGCCAGAGCAGGCAGTGGCCTTCGTGACGGCCGAGTTCCCGGGGGCCGAGCTCCGGGAAGCACACGGGAGCCGCCTCCGCTTCCAGCTGCCACTGGGAGGGCAATGTGCCCTGGCGCGAGTGTTCAGGGAGCTGGCGGCACATGGCCCTGACCATGGCGTGGAGGACTTCTCCGTGAGCCAGACCACACTAGAGGAGGTGACCATGACGCTGGCCAGGGATGGGGGACGTCCAAGGCCAGCACCCTGGCTTCACAGTCCTCCCTTCTATTCCTTTTCTCTGGGCCAGGTATTCCTGTATTTCTCCAAGGACCAGGGAGAAGATGAAGAGAACGAGAAGGAGGAGGAAGGGGAGGTTGGGATGGACCCTCTACCAGGCCGGCAGTGCCCCAAACACACCTCAAACTGGTCTCTTGATGACCCCAGCACTGAGGAGACAGTGCTCTGAGCCTCCCTTTCCTGGGGGCTTTTGAGAGCATCCCAGTGCCAGGACAAAAATTCCACGTTGCTGAACGTGTTTACATATCTGTCATCCCAGTACCTGGGAGGCTGAGGCAGGAGGATCTCTGAGATTGGAGGCCAGCCTGGGCTGCATAGCAAGACCCTGTTTCAAAACAAATGAACAGAAACTCAAAGGAAAGTTGAAAGATCCAGGAGGTGGACCGAACTCACTGTGCACCTGAGATCCTGAGGGAATAAAGAAAAGGCTGGAAAGATGTGGTGTTGACACTGTGTGTCTTTGTGACAGGGATGTGGGGGCCCCTAGGAACCGAATGTCCTGTCCCTGTGTCCCTGTGTGCCCACATGGGTCTGGCACCGAGGGGTGGGGGCTGGGAGTGCCCTGGACTGTGAAGTGGGGATGAAGTCAGGGCTCCGGAATGTCCCAGGGGCCTTAGCAGAGCCTGGAGCACCTGCCTTCCTGCCAGTCCAGAGCCCTCTGCCCACCAGCCTCACCTGCCTGGGGCCCAGAGCAATGAGTGGGCAGCAGACGGTTCTCAAGGAGCTGCTATGCTGGGTGTGCGGTTGGACCAAGGCCTGGAGAGCTGGGTTTGGGGCAGAGGGGTGTGGGCTTCCTAGCCTGTGCCCCAGACAGGTACCCCTTCCTCCAAAGGTTAGTTTGGTTATCTTTGGTTCCTGGGTGGGG
>PVIR01035793.1:0-16208 GCA_004026965.1 Petromus typicus | reverse complement strand
GATGGAACATTTTTCTGTCTCAGATTCTAAATGCTAGTAACATAATGAACACGTTTTAATTATAAATAATGGAGATTTAATAAATCATGATAAAGTTATTTCAACATACACCTTCTGTCTCACCGAGTAAGATACAGTTCACTTAATTTAGATTCAGTTATTTTCTAAATACTAGAGACTTAGACTTTTTTTTTTTTTTTGAAACAGGGTCCCACTTTGTAGTTCAGGCTGGCCCTGAGCTCAGCCTTGAACTCAAGGTAATCCTTCTGCCACTGTCTCCTGAGTGCTGGGATTACAGGCATGAGCCACCACGCACACATGACACTGAAGTATGTGGTAATGATTGCCGTTGGCTGTGAGTCTCCATAGCCAGCATTGTTGTATGTGGTTATGCAGGGTTGAACCCTGCCCTTGAGCTTGCAAGACAGGTGCTGGAACCACTGAGCTAAATCCCCAGCCTGACACTTAAGACTTTTTAACAATGAAATAATCTTTGTCCTCTTATTCTCAAATCTGATTTTGTAGATTAGGAAAATAAAAAAATCTATGAATAAAGCAATCCCAAAATTTCAATGTATCACTGAAAAGATCAGTACACTTAAATATTCTGAGTTGATACGTGGTCTTACTAAAAATTAAATTTAAGGTAGCTTTAAAAAAGCAGTACCATTATTTATAACTTTTACAGAGTTAGGATACATCAAAGATTGAAATGTATGCTGAATTATTTGTTTACATATTTATTTTTTAAAGAAAAAAGTACAAGTGGAAAGTGGAGAAAAAGCAGTGTGTTTTTTGATGAGAAATCACAATAGAAAATTCTATAACCTTTCTTATCTGGAAATTTGAACAAATTTATAAATTGTTTTCTATATCCTAGATCCATTCCTCAATTTTATAAGGTAGTGAAAGGTTGTGGCATTCTGAGTGGAGGTTTATGAAGGTAATTAAGATGAGAATTGACCATAACAGTGGGGTCTTCCTGATAGCATAAGAAAATTCTCTCTCTCCTCTCCTCCTGAGTTTCCCTCCTTCTCTCTCTCTTTACGTCTTTCTCTCCTCAAGCCTCTCAATACTGATTTTCATCCAAGCTCCAAGAATAATTAATGCAATCAGTATTTCAAAAAGTTTCCCTTTTGCATTTTCTTCTGATATTTCTTTTCAAAAGACACTAATGATAAACAATTAGTGAAAAAATGTAGACTATTAATATGCCTTCCTGAAAAATACTGCAATGATTTGAAAAGATAAGTAATCAAGAAATCATTATCTAGGTAATAGGCTCTTGAACATCTTTTGGTAAATACAAATGTTTTAAAAAAGAAAAGGAAAATATAATACTTGCATGTTCTGATCTTTTACCAAGAAATATATTATTTTACTGGATTCTTTTTCAAACTCCAGGAAATACAGTACTCTTATTTCAGAGAAGAGGAAACTAAAACTTGGGAATATTAAACTTCTTTTGCCCCACAATGTTAGGCCAGGTCTCCAAATTTTCTGCAGCCATCTGAACCTGTACTTCATACGTGATGAGTCAATGACTAAGTCCTTATCTGACATAGACAATCATTTACATAATTTTAATATTGATGACCTAAGCCTGAAAAAAATGTAGCAGTTGCACATTTAATATGGTCTTAATATATCTGAAGCTCAGTTCTATCCACATAACTGAATTTCACGTTAAGATTCTTATATTGTAAGTGAACCATTTATTTATTGACTCATTTGTTAAATCAATATAGACATTCTGGGCACCATCTATTTTAGGGGCTCATATTGGTTTGTGAATGTGCGGTCACAAAGTTATTAGAAAACTCCACCAGATAAATAAGATCCAGTGGAAAACTAGGGAAGTGTGACATATACATTTTCAAAGGTCTGGTGGGTAACATGTTATCCTAGTTTATGGTGCCCTGAAGTGGATGGGAAGGGAAGCAGCAAGATTTGAATGCACATCCAGGAGATGATTTGAAATGAAGAACACAGGCTCTATCCACTTGAGATACGCCTACCAGGTAGATGTACAAATGAGCTGCAGAGCAGCCTATCATTACTGCTCTTCCCACAATTATAATTAGGCCACTGAAATCTCATCATTATTATTATTTGTCTTGTCCTATAATTCTGCTGATCAGTCTTCACATTCAGGGAAAAAAATTAGACAAAAGTATGGAGGCCATAGTCACATATCAATTCTCAAAACAGCAAGTCAGTTGGACTGTCCATTTTCTGCCAATTTATCCTTTCAATGAGTAACTCTTTCCATTAATCATAAGTATGCTCAGATTTTCAATATTGACAAACCAACAATGGCAAGAAGATAGGGCAATGAATATACTCAACAACTAAGACACAAAAAACTTAACATTTTGGCCTATCCATTAATGCAACCATATTTTAATATTATAATAACCTTATAAGTAAGATAAGCTAGTTTTTAATTTGTAAATGACACTAATGCTCAAAAAGCCTATTAGTTCTACTGCGATCAAAAGGGTAGTATAAAAATTAAGTTTAATTGTCACTTTGATTGGCTTACAAGCCAACTATAGAATCAGTAAAGTACACTTCTCGGTATGCCTGGTGGGTAATGAAGGCCTATAATGTTTGATATTATACCTTTTTTCTGACTCATTCTACTCTACCACTGTTCCCGAAGTCTGTTTTTAGCTCTGCTATGCCATTCTGCCATCATATTCCTCCCCTGGAGCTAGATAGTCATGGACTGAACCTCTGAGACCATGTACCACATCAATCATTTGCCCTCTCCAGTAGCAAGTGTTAGATTTTGTCCCAGTCAAGAGGAAAACTAATGCAAAATTAGAACCACAGAAGTGAAACTGCTATGACTTTATGGTTAAGACACCTTTGGAACTGGCTTGCAGATATTTGGAAAAATTTGAAGGAGGAGGCTGGAGAAACCCTGAAATGTAAACAGAGTATAACAAGTAACTTTGGTAAAAGCTTAGAGTAAAAGAATTCTGATAAAAGGTTGACAATGAAGATTAGGCCTATGAAGTTTTAATAGTAAAAAATAACTTTATTGGAATGTTATATTCTGATTAAAAAATTGTTTGTATTTACCTATGAATGTCATATTCAAGGGTTAGGTACTCATTGGACTGATGAAGAAAATTTCAAGGCTGTAGTATAAGTACTTATGGCTACTTTTACCTACATTTATAGTGAGAATTTGGACAACTTGTGTGTATGTGTGACTGACTACAATGGCCATGATTCTCAGACAAGAATACTATGAGGCAAACAGTTTAAAAAGTATTTTAGTAGCTAAACTTTGCAGAACATTTACTATGTATAAAGTACCATTCTACATACTCTATAGTTAGGCTATATTATTTCAATTTAAGAAAGAAGGAAACAGGGACACAGAAAGGTTAATTATCTTTCCAAATTGAAGTAGGTGTTGTACAGCAACACCAGGACTTGAAGCCCAGTAGCCTGGCTCCAGAGTTTAAACTCTGAACCACTGGTTACATGATCTTCTTAGGGATAAATCAATTAATTAGAAAAGTAAATGGTGTGACTGTATTTGCCACTCTTTGGGAAGTTTATACTAATTTTAAAGGTACTCATGAATTAGAACTTTCCTATTACATAGTACATTTTGTCTACTAGAATATTTTAATTTTAAATATACTCTGCTTCTCTCCCAGATCTGTGCAGAAAATGTTCAGTATTTATTTTTTCATTATTAACTGACATTTCAAATATTTGCTGATCCATTAAGATGATTTTATAAAAACAAGTAGCTATCAAAATGTATCTTTATAACATGAATTATCCTTATTGAAATATTTCTGCTTTTGATGGCATATTTTCTTATAAAATAAGTATGGGTCGTATGATGTTAGTTAATTATAAGTTTCAGTGGCTCATTCCATGCGTTTGGCTTCATGGTGTTTGTGGCAATCCAAATTTCAATGTTAAACTTGATGACAGCTCTCTCATTCTTATGGCTCTGACATCAGCAAAAATAAAATCTAACATAAAAATGTTAAAGCCTTAAAAATTTTTAAAGTTTGTAGTTCTTTTTTTAAAAAAGCATAAATATATGGTCTGAAATACCTTCATGATTGTTCCTTTCTGAAGCCATAAAAACATAAATTATTCAAAATAAAACTAAACAAAAACAAAAAGTGCTTAATACACTTTGATTTTACTTGGCTGTTTCCTTGCTAGACTGCTAGACATTGCCATTTCTTGGCTAGACTGAAGCGATCTCTTGGAGTTTTATTTTATCTTCTTTTAAATTTAACAGTCATTTTCCATTTCTGATGACATCTCTTAAAGATTCACTGCTCATTTTAGGAAATGTAACAATTCATTTTATATATTCCTTTTTGATTAGATGTTGATGATTAAGAAAAAAGTGGTTGCTCGGATCCTCAAAAGGACCACAAATCCAAACTTCAGGAAGAACAGGACTCATATGGCCTACTTTTTTGAAATTAATTCCACCTTGATTCTAAATTCTATAAGGACAAAACAGCATGTATGAATGCTATAGATTTCATTACACTGTATAAAACTGTAAAGGTAACTATGCAATGACTCAGTCAAAAGTGAAGCAAAATAAAATTTACATTGAAAACTGCTGAGTTAAGGGGATTTCCTATGAGCTACTTATATCCATGCTTATTCAAAAGGATATTTTATAATATTGATTATTTTAACATCGTAAAAGACAGAAACTAAATATATGATTGTTATTTTAAATTATACATAGGAGGATCTGGAAAGAATATTAAGGAAAATCTACATGACTGGTCAAAAAATAAAAGGGACTAAAGTTATTGTAGAGGTAACAGAAATACTAGTTGTTTTCTACAGGGCAAGTCTGTAGATAGTTATGAAATAGGATTAATTAATCTGAGATAGAGGAGGCTCAGATATCAGATCCAGATGGGAGACAAAATAAATAGGCCCTATGACTTTAAGATTACAACCTCTAATAAAAAGTGACCTGAGATTGACATATGTATTGTTTTACTTTTTCCCTTATCCCTTTTGACTTCCCTGCTTCTTTTCTTTCCATTCCTCTCTCTCTCTCTTTCTTCTTCCCAAAGCATGCTCCTCTTCCTCCTCATCCTTTTCTTTTTCTTCTTCTTTTGGCTACAAGTATCTATTACTCAATTCTTCCCAAGCCTAGGCAAACTCTTTTGACTAAACATGGAATAACCTAATGCATATGAAATAAGGAAAGCATAAAATTTTGTAAGATTATAAATATAGCAATGGTAGTTGAAACTGCCATTATACTTGGCAAAAGTACACTATCCTTACATTTCTATATAGTTATCTACAAGGTGTTACTTTGAAAAGTAAAAGAGTGAGGTCCAAGTAAATTCTAACTGACATATAACTGAAAAAAAGTCATGGACAGTAACAAACAGTTCAGTTCCATAATGACATCTAAGTGGTCTAGAAGAATAAGCCATTAGTTTAATTTTTTTTTCTAAGAAAATTCATACTATTTCCCAGCTCTTACAAAGTCACATTCTGCTCTGGAAACACCTCAGGTTTTAAAGACAACAAAGGCGGCTGGATAGACCAATGGAGAACGCAGCAGGAGCCTCTTATATACAAACTACTGTCCATATATAACCTTGACCTCATTGGAGAGATATGACTATGGTTAAACGGATTCACTGGAACTTGAATGACAACAGGGAATGATTGAACAATACCTCTGATAATGTCTTGCTAAACTACCGATGAGGTTATCTGCTTCCATGGGTGTTGTGTATTTATCCTAGCAATGAGAAGTGTAACTAAGGCAGGTACAGTATGGTTATTACACCAAAATCAGCACTCAGTTTCTGATGAACTCTGCTTATTCTCACTTCTACTTACTCCTGACTTTTTCCCAGCACTGCCTGTCTTTCCAAAAAGAAAAATCTTACCGGGCCAATTAATCACTGCCTAACACAGAACACCTCCACTGACAGAATTTCATAACTAGGACAGTTACTAAGTGTCTAGTACTTTTTGTGGCTAACTCATCATTTCTACCACATTCCAGCCAGACAAAGACTAGGGAAAGTAAGCAAGGTTTATTCTGCCACCAAAAGAGTCACAGAAAATGCATATCAAATTTACCAGCTGGAAAAGAGAATATCTATCTCTGCATTATGGCTTAAAATTTTTCATGGGAAAAGAAAACCTATTCAAAATTGTTTAATAAAGGAATTTGTTATTATTATGGTTGGACATATTTTTAATACTTTTTACTCTGCCACTTTTAAAACACTTCCACAGGGTTTAATTATTTTTTAAAAATTGTTCCAGCAGGTTTCATCCAGGGTGATGACAACTAATCCATGATTTGTGGGCATTATCACAGATACAATATAGTATTCAGCGATTTACATGTCAGGAACCACTGATGAATAATTGCTTCAGAAGATGGCTTCAGATAAAGCAGGAAGTTTGACCTCCAGGTTACTCCAGGTAAACCCTACATACCATGGCCAAAAACTTTAAGAACAAGATTGACTATCAAAGCTAGAAGGATTAAGTTGCTCAATCCATGAGAGAGTTCAGATCCTGAAGGCTCCCAAAAGAGATTGAAATAATTGATTTCTGAGAAGAGAAAAAAGATTATTCTTCTTTAAAGAGGAAATAATCAGACATGTGAACTTTCAGAAAAATTATACTGTACCTGCCTTAGTTACACTGGCATGTTTTCATTGCTAGGACAAATACACAACACCCATGAGTTAAAGGAGAAGAGTTTGTGTCAGCTCACAATTTGAAGAAGTGTCAGACCATAGACTGCTAGTTCAAAAGCAGGGCAGCATTCTGGGTGGTAACACCCAGAACTACACTAATTTTAATTAGTGTACTAAGTACCACAAACCCTTAATTTAAGAATCACACATTCTAGATCCAACCAGTTTAGAAAAGCACTACTTATGAGGTTAGGGAGACATTTCGACATAAAAAATAATGGTATCTCATGTTGACTTTTGTCTATTAACTTCTGTTCTGATCATATAGAGATAAGGAAAGGGAGGGAGAATAGGGTCCCAATCTTAGGTTGACTGCATATATTATTAAAAGGCAATCTTTGCATAAATTTTCCATCTGTCCAAATTAGACCTAAGCTTCCCTATGATCTACTTGTCTTAGCTATAACTAAGATTCCCTCTACTCAAAATTCTCATGCTGCATCCCATCCAAGTTATCTACGTTGGCAATCCACATTTTTTTTTTATTTCTCAAATTTTATCAAGTCTCACTTATCTATTGCCTCATTCTCCCATGTTTTCGATTTACTTGGAAATGATCCCTAGTGTAAATGCCTGCTAAAGTGATAAATTACTCGCTTATTTAAAGATGGTTGAGTAATTTTTTATTTTGCCATCAGATAAACTGAAGCATTAGAAGCCAAAACTTGCCTAAAGTCAGAACAACACATATATCCTATTGAAAATAAGAATTCACTAGTAGTAATCAAAATATATCAAATGTGCCACTAAAATGTTACATAAGAAATATATCTTCTTGACTTTACTTATGTTATTAAAGGGGACATAAAAACCACTGTTACAAGCTAGAATTCTCTGCCCTCATAAGAATGCCAACCACCGGATTGTGACACTCTGCCAACCTACCATGTAAGCACTGCTTCAGTGTCACACCCTACTTCTTGTCCATCAAACTGAAACAGTACCCATCGGGAAAGTAAAAAAAAAAAAACCTGTGGACTACAACCACTGGTGATTTCAAAGGGCCAACACTCTTAAAGGGCCCCTGGATTCACTTCAAGGGAAGACTAGTTTATACCCACAGTAGAACCTTGCAGAGTATAATCCTGTAGGAGGCAAGGGAGCTCAACTCAGGCATTATAGCCAGAATCCAGCCTGAATCCCAGTGGACCATAGCTGACTCCCTGTGACTAGTTGACTCTGATCTATGTGCTGCTGCCCATATTTTCTACAGGTGACAGCAGGTCCACATCTTGGAGGGTCCTTTTGGTAATGTTTTTATTTTTCTTTCTATTTCCTACCCTCTCTTTTATTCTTTATTTCTATACTTTGTCGTTCCTGAGTATGTTCAATTTTTGTTTTTTCTTCTCTCAACTCTTTTATTTTTATAGGAGAGTAAAAACAGTTTCCTACTGACTGGAGGTCCCACTTGACCTGGCCATTGCTCTGCTAGGTATATGCACAAAGGAATTAAAAGATACATTTCACAGCGACATATGTGCACCCATGTTTATAGCAGCTCAGTTTGTGATTGCTAAGTCTTGGAAACAACCCAAATGTCCATCAACTGGAGACTGGATAAAGAGGATGTGGTTCTTTTATAGAATGGAGTATTACTCTGCCATTAAGAATGATAAGATTGAGTCATTCATGTTCAAATGGATGTACCTTGAGCATGTCCTCATAATCTAAACAAACAGGTCACACATGTGTAAATATGGTATCTTTTCTCTGGTATGAGAAAATGAAGTTGTAAATGAGTTGTCATATGTAAGTATAGTTGATATTGTGAGGTAGAAAATATTTAAAAGGAAAGAGAGTGAAAGGGTAAATAATGAGGGGAAAATGAATGTGGTAATAATAGAGAAAAAAGAAAACAAAGATTGTGTATATAGTGGGTGGTGGGTTGCAGGGCAGGGGGAAAGGAAAAAAATGGGAATCAAGTGTCATATTCTGGTACAAACTCTCAATGCTGAATGTGATGATGATGTGTATTCACAATGTACCAATAAACATAAAAAATATAAAAAACAGTTTCCTGTTTGCCTACTGCTGCTGGGTATCTTTATCATCTTTTGTTCCTTCACCCTCTCTTTCCTTGCTTTCTGCACCAGTTTCCTGAAGTCTGTTTGTTTTGGTCCTCCCTACTCTGCCCTCCATCTGTTCTAGCAGAGGAGGGTAAACTCAGTTTCTAGCTGTCCTGCAGCTAATAGTCTGCTCTGTTTTGAATCGGTCCTTCTATCTCTTTTGTCCTCCAGCCTCTTTCATTTTCCCAGCTATCTTTATATATCCTCTGGCTCTACTAAGAATCTTCCCCTTTATTTTTATCACTCTGCTCCTCCAGCTCCCAGTATGTTTTATTCCTAAAGGGTGATGCCACTTTATTGAAGGCATGGGATACTGTAAACATATTTCTGGTTAGCTCTAAATTATGGCATGTGGTCACAGACCTAGGTCATAAGAATAAAAATATTACAATAGTAGTAGCTACAGTTTGTCATTTCCTGAGCTGTGTTTGATAGTATTGATGATACTGACTGTATTACACTAACAAGGTGCTGGGATTGTTCTGTTTAAGGACCTTTCATGATATACCAGAACTGAGATTGCTTAAGGGCCATTACAGTCAAGGAGGATGACCCAGGTAGTAGCCATCTCATAAGAATTCTAAATACTAGTCAGGAACACACATTCCTACATGATCTACCTGCCCTCCTCATTTAAGATACAGTGGTTTTATTTCAATCATTTCAGTGACAGAGCATCTTCCTTACATACACATCAGTGAAGACCTGTACAAGGTATACTATTTTCTAGGAATAATTTTTCTTCTATTCCCGAGCAAATTCCCTTCATCAGATATCTATGTAAATTATGTTTTCCTGATAAAACTTTTCAAGGTTCCTCAGCCTTATCAATATCCTTCGTTGTATTCTGGAATGCTTATCCATGTATCAACTGCTTATATTTTAAAATATTTGTATAGTATATAGCTTCATCATTTTGTTAAAAGACCCATGCGGGGTCTTTTTATGTACATCATTCTCCATTCTGTCTTTAGTACCTTGATGCATGATGGGTTATCAAATAATATAATTTTTTAAAAAACAAAATCATTTGAAACATCCAAAAATTAATGAGACCTTTCCTAATGACACATGTTTTCATTCAATTCCTGTTCCCTCCCTACTTCTCCATCCAGTTCTTGATCCCCTTCCCCTTTATAAAAAAATCTATTTTCCTATTTTATGTTATTAATATTTATTTTGTCATCAGTTGTATTTCAGGTTTCTCATATAAGAGAAGGCATGAAAATATCTAAATGTGTGTGCCTGATTTAATTTACTGAACACTATGGCCTCTAAGTGCACTCATTTTCTTAAAAATGACTCAAGTTTATGTACTCCATTATCCATTAATACCAGATTTACTTTGTTCATTCATCTATTTATGCATACATAGGCTAATTTTAAGATATATCTACTATGAATTATGCCTCTATAAACATGCATATAGTGATACTTGGAAACTCTTGCATCCTCCTGTGTACTCTCAAACAGACCTATCAGAAACTTAGTAAAGCAAATTATAACTAGAAATTACCACCCTTATAATTTAACTAGGATTTAGAAGGCAAGATGTATATTTTTAAAAGGCATTTTCCTCTCTTTATCTCTGCTAGCTGTCATCATGTTATGACTTTAGCATACAATGTTTGTCACTGGTTGATCACTAAGTAAAATTTTATGCGGTAAAAAATAAGAAGAGAACAGAAATACAAAATAACTTTCACAGGTAACTACAAAACATTTAAAAGTCACAGGAAAATGGTCCCCAAAGTGTTGAACACAGCAGGTAGTAGCAACAGTCTACTTTGAAATTGTAACTAGAAACAGAGTTTGCAATAACTATAAGTGGGTCAGACAGCTTTGTTCCTCCTGGTACAAGTTTTTAAGGAATTGAAAAGTTCATGAATTAAAGATAGGCCTTTATAAAATATTACAAATCTATAGCTATCAGTGAGCACATTATTTAACAAATTACTAAGGGTTTTCATGAACTTTTGACATTCCATACATGATTCTTACAGACAGCACTGGGGTACTATTTCCCAACTGGCTTTAATCAAATAAAATGGAATGCAATCAGCATCACAAATTAATAATATTCTTTTCCATGATCATTTTGTTCCATAAAGATACGACAAATGGATAAAACTGCTTTCAAAAATCACAAAATAAATTCTCCTTAGGGTACAGAAGTTAGTTTGATTTGAAGTTGCCTGTGATTGCTAACACATGATTTCCCAAAGCCAACAGACTTGAATGGATGCTTCCGAAGGTCTCTTCCATTTTGATCACAGAGTCTAAAGGATTTTCTCATGGCAAAACAACTACTAACCTATCTAACCATATCGCAGACTTTGGAAATCGTTATACATAGTATAAACATATTCACATTCACATACTTGTTCTTGTACACATTCATGTATATATGTTCAGGGATTTACCATTTTAAACTGCCAGAAAAATATTATTTAATAATCGTTTTAGAATATTATTAGTGTTTTAAAACCTTCAGATTTATTATTTTTCATTCTTTATAATCTCAAAAAAATTTTTTAAAAAAGTAACAATAACAAAAACAATGACAACAACAAAACCATCGAGGAGGCCCTAGCCCTCTGAGAGGCAGCAGAAGGAGTACAGCAACTTCCACTTCAGCATGGATAAACTGGTGAATTTATGAGACTCTGTCTCAAAAAAAAAAAAAAAAAAAAGTTGGGGATATAGTTCAGTGTGAATGCCTTTGGTTCAATTTCCAGTGCTGGATTTAAAAAAAATGTTTAAAATGAAGAAAAGAAAAGAGAACTGAGAGAAATAAAAATATTCTGTCAGTCAAGAATTCATGATATACATGTATACACTGCTAAATTTTGAAAACAATTGAAATTTTTAAATGCAGCATTTAGCTTCAGTACCTTGACCTTGATTCTAATATTATAATATTTTTGTGCCTTCTTTCCATACCTCCATAGTAAATCAGGAAAAGAGAAGAAAACAGGGTCATATATAACTAACTCTTCTACATACCTTCTGAAATATTACTACTATTTTGGATTGACAGTTTTATTTAATGTGCTTTGGCAGACAGTTTGAAAATTATGACAGAGCCCTTATGTGACACACATACTGCTACAAAGCTTGAATTACTCATTTGTTTATCTCATAAAGAATAGGCTAGTGCAACATAAGGGCATTTCTAGCACACTCCATGGAGACATAATCTGTAACTGTTTAAATGATAAAAGACTAACAAAATGGATTGAACACTGCACATTGAGGGCATATGATTAGCAGCACTCAGAAAATCAAAAACCACAGAAAACACAAAAAAAGCACGGATCTGAACATCTGGCCTTGTGCATATAGATATTCTCCCTGGCAATTCAGTGACAATTTCTTTTTAGCTATTAAATCACGCTTGGCTTTTGACACCATTTTAAAATGAAGCTAGAGAGTACACTGGTGACATTTTAATCATATTTTTCTTGAGCATACTGCTTACATATTTGTGAAATTTTACATTTAGTTCTTTAATAATATATATATTTTTACAATAGTACTTTTAAGATAGGCCATGTATTTCCATGGAGATTTTCCCACATTGCTGAATTAACACTAGCAAATGATTAATGGTCCAGTTAAGAGCAGCTACTCTGTAACTGTGGTCTAGATTTCCTCTAATAATACTATGTTTTATTAAATTGGAAGCAAAATTAAATTTAGAGAGTAATACAATAGAATTCTTATATAATTCCTTGTTGTGATTTGTTCATAATTAATGTCTGTAATCTTCATATTTTAGAAATCAATACCTAAACATGACAATTCTTGTAGAAATATAACACTAAAAGCTGTCAGGTGATAGCTTTTAAGTAACTCTATTACTGAGTTATCTGTCCTAAATATCACAGTTGAAGAGAAGCAAATCTTTTAGAAGCTTGAGCTCAGTCATACAGAACAAATGTTTACAAATGCTCATGAAGCCTGCCCCAGACCATACACTGAGGTAGGGATGGAGCAAAAGGAACCTAAGTGCAGTACATGTCTATTAGCAAATGCCTCCAATGAAAGTAAATCTTTCCAAACTACCAAAGTAAAAGGCAACTGCCTCCCCCTCCAGGCTCTATACCATCGCTGAGGTCCCCAGAGTCTGCACTTTCTATTATTGGTTTTTGAAGTCACTTCTATAACTATAAATTCTATACATATCCTGCCATTGATTTATTCTTAGTGAAACACTATAGCTTCCCACTGTGATCACATTTAAGTCAGAACCACGGACAGAGATGTTTTATTTCTTCAACCACTTCGTAAGATGAAAGCATTAGCTTTTCTATGTTGACCTTCATTTTTTCTTGTCCTTTCTTTCTCAATTTTGTCTTCTTTGACTTTACATTGTCCATATGAGTGATGCTTGAAATCTATAATATAACTATTTTTATTATTTTTTCAGAGAGACAGGAACATTGTCATTTTTCTATAAAAAATGGAGTCAATATTTTAGGCTGTGTGGGAAAAATAAATTACAAAGACGGGGAAAGATTCAAACACTTGAACACAGTCTGGGTGTAAATGGTACAGGAGCTATGGAAAACAGTACAGCAGTTACTCAAAAAGTTAAATATATGACTGCCATATGACTTAGGCATTCTACTTCTCAGTATTTAACCACAGTAGTTGAAAATAAGATCTTATAGAGAAATTTTAGCATCTAGATTCATTGTAATATTATTCACAATAGCCAAGAGCTAGAAACAACCTGAATGCTTCTAAGGATATATGGATTAAAACTTGATTTATAGATACAAGGGAATATTTGACCTTAAGAAAGAAGGACATCCTACACGTTGCAATATGAATGAAACTTTAACACAGTATGCCAGTGAAGTGAACCAGTTACGCACACAGAGAGAGAGAGAGAGAGAGAGAGAGAGACTGCATGAGCCGATTCAGGTGACTAAAGTTAAACTCTTAGAAATAAAAAGTACAATGATATTTATCAGGGGCTGAGAAAGGGAGGAGAGGGGAATAGCTCAGTGATTACAGAATTTCAGTTTTGGAAGATAAGAAAGTTAGAAAGCTGCTACATGGCAATATACAAACAACACTATAGGATGTACACTGAAACATGTTTAGGGTGGTACATGTGATCTTACATCTTTCCTATCACACAAAAGTCTAAAAATAAGGGGAAGGAAGATAAAAACAAAATGCAGTGGGCTGATAACTTGTCAAAGACAATCTGGCATCTAACAGGAATGTAAGAGAAAATTCCCAAACTCATCCGATTTCCTCCACCACACCAAGCAACACAAACCCTTCATCAAGTCAGAGTACAGAGAGACAGATGGACAATAGACTGAATTACTGTCTATACTGCACAATGTTCATTAGTCTTTTGTATCTCTGAGTTCCGTACACCCTAAAATTTGTTTCCTAATTGTACATAGTATATTAACCAAGGAAGCTACCCCCCTTTCTCCTTTATCTTTAATCTAAATTAGATTCTCTAGATCTAATGTTATTTGTATTTTTTTAAACTGCTTTTCTTGGTCATGGTCACTAGTTTTTGGATCCTATCACTATTCTCTCTCTCTCTCTCTCCTCTCTCTGTCTGTCTGTGTGTGTGTGTGTGTGTGTGTGTGTGTGTGTGTGTGTGTTTGTGTCCCTCTCATATTATTTGAGAGTATCCTTAAGTAGCATTGAGTCTTATAACCCATTATTACATTTTTTTTCTTTTTGAAACACTTCTTTCAACACTTTAAGAGATATATCCAGAAAGTTACACATTTTTGTAGGCTTATGTTAAGGGTTTTATTTCTCAGATATGGGCAGCATAGAGTGCATTCGCCAAAAAATTCTAGGTGATAGATAATTTCTTAACTTTCTGGGGGTTCTGTCCTGTTATCTTTCTGTGGCCAAATAGTTAACATCAATGCTAAATTTGTTTTATTCTTAGTGTGCTTCCTCATTTACCCCTATTCTTGGAAGCAGATTCTTATGTTCTGAGTTCTTTTCCTTGTTTTTGTGATAATTGTTTTGTGTTAAACTTGGTGGCCAATAATTATTTTCATGTATTCATAATTAAGATTTTCTATTAGATTATTGTGTCAGATTGTTTTCTATTAGATTATTGTGTCAGATTGTATTAGATTGATGTGTCAATCTGAAGGTTGAATAAGAGAAGACAGGAAATAAATGCTGGCTTATGATCATCTTCAGAAGTGGGGAAGGCACTGGATAAATGAATATATAGTTATAGTTAATTTATATTCAGTTAAAGAAGGTCCCCAGATCTCCTGGATTAGATGTTCCTGTTCCACTTGGGTATCATAAGTTCACTTTTCATGTATGTTACCAAATATCAGGCTCCCTCTACAGAACATGTCATCCTCAACGCTGCAGCTTGACTCAGATTACAGTAGAGAGCATACACAGGAGTAGGACTATTATACTGTGTTCTGATGATAAATACACAATGTTTGGGCCTTGATCTTTATCTCTATCATTATCTCTACCCTACCAAAGCACACTGTATGCTTGTTTTTGTCAAAGTTCAAAGCTACCTAAAAATCACAGAAAACTGATTCTTCTCAACTTGTGATGATTCTCCCATAGAAAAGAAGCTCCATGAGCTGTATTTCTTCTGCTCTGCCTCTTCATCATTTATTCGCCCTTACAGGGTAAGAAATTGATTGGAATTATGAAAACACATGACCATACATTAGGCAACAGTTTTCTTTTTTCTCTTACTCAAAAGTACACTTGCTGCAGACATCATGAATTCTCCTTTGCTCTTCTATATTATTGTCCTGGCTTGTTTTAACATGTCATCCCCCTCCTTCAAAGCCTCATGAACTTATGCTGGATTAGTTTACTTAATGTTTCAGCATAGTTCTGAGTGTCGGTGGCACCAACCAGGAAGTCTGTAGCCCAGATGGAATAAAAAAGAAAAGTAAAAGGGAGACTGCTGCTTTTTGCTGTGAAACCATGAACTTTTTTCCCTCTGTTATGTATTGGAATCAGCCAACTATGGATTGAAGCCTCCTCAAAATGTGAACTAACATAAACCTTTCTTTCTTTAACATAAAGTTAGAAGGTACTTTGTTGCAGAAACAAGAAAGTAACTAAGTAAACAAGAAAGTAAACAAGAGCAGTACCAGGTAGCAATCACATCTCTAAATGTGGGAAGGCCTGTTCTCATCTGGTTTTGCCAAGATTGGGTGCCAAGTCTCTCTCATTTTCATATGAAGATGCTCATCTTCCCTCAGATATAAGCCAAATTCATTAGCAGCTTACTGATAACTATTCCACTCCTAGTGACTTGGTCCATCCATCGTCCTTCCTCTCAGCTGATTCAGAATTAAGAAAGGAAAGATGAAAACAAAAAAAAGAAAGGAAAGAT
>PVIR01035792.1:0-16207 GCA_004026965.1 Petromus typicus | reverse complement strand
AAAAAAAATAAAAAGAAAAAGAAAAAAAAGAAAGAAAAAGATCCCACGTGAAGAGACGGCGCCACGCCCTCTTCTGGACCTAGCCAATAGGAGCACTTACAGTTTGATGACAGAAGGAAGGAATGAAGAAGCTGGGAGACACAATCCCTTGTCACTAGAAATGTCCTGGTAAACAAGCTTTGTAAGAAATTCCTCAAAGGAACTGATCTAACAAAGGAGAATGTGCTAGAAAATCCTGAACTCACATACCACCCTTGGATTTAGATTTATTTAATTTTCCTTCATTTGAACGATGGCAAAAAGACTTCACAATCACTTCAGGAAAAAAGGATTCAGTATGCAAATAATATTAACAAGCACTGCTGCCATCCCGAGAGACTTTTGTTACGTATTACTAAGTATATGGAGAAATGCTGTTTAAAATGTATAATTTTAGAGTTTTGATTAATCTAGTATTCATCAGATTTGTCCAGATTTTTATTGCAGTTGATTTTATGTCCATATTCACCTGTTAATTTCTCTGGATCACTTCTCTGCATTTGCTAATGTAAAATAAAATCTACTTTGTTTCATCCCATTTTAAAGAGCATATGAAGTGCCATGTTTTATGTGTATCATAAATATAATATTGTTTACATAATAAAGATTATCCCTATATATCCAAATTTCACTTAGTTAATTCTATAGGGACTGCTTTTTAAAATTTAAACATCAGTTTAACTCATGCATACAGTTTGCAGGTGACAATGCAAAAACAAACTGTCCAGGTAGAGATATTCCTTCCAGTGAAGTCTAGACCCTCTAAAAGTTTTCACTCTTTGCTCATAGGAGACTCTCCAAAGGATTTCTAACTTCTAATAATCAAAGTTACTTCTTTCAGTTAATATTTCTGTAATGTATGGTTATACCTAGTACTTAAAATCACATATTTTTAAACAAGATGTGAATGTTTTCCTTTTAATTTTATTTTTAAACTTAAATATTTGTCTTCTTGGAAAATATTAAATATATCCATTAACAAGAGTCAGATTTTTGCAGTAGCAAAAACCACTAAAATGTATCAGGAATGACATCATCTATTTTATATATGAGAGCTTCCTCACAACAACACTGAGCTAATAATAAAAGAGGTTTTATTCTCATCTGAGAACTAGAATTCAAAATGTAGACATACTTTTAACTACCATGACACCTCTAACTAGAACGAGCATTTTACACTTAACAAGAATTTTGCAAACTTTATTTCCTTTTTTTTCACACGCGCGCGCGCACACACACACACACACACACACAAATGTGCGACAGATATTCACAAAAAAGGGACTGGCAGAAAATAAGTAGCTCAGACAATATCATGAAGACGGAAGACAAAACTCCAGCGGACCCTGAGCCAGGCTGTTTCCTTGTGAATGCTGCCGGCCTTTCAGGGCCTCTGGCGGACTCCTCAGCCTCGCACTCTGCACTCTGCTGGGGCAGCTGAGAAGCACTCGTTGAACTTTAAGCAGCTCACTCTTTCGTATTTTAGTTTCATCACCATATAAGAGGAGATAGTTGAGAATAACAATTATTTGGATGCCTGGAAATTCTCAGCAGGTAAAAATGACCTGTAAAGATAATGTATTTATTAAACAGATAAAGGTCTTCCTGTTTTCTAGCTGGGGTTTCCTTGCATAAATTAACTTTGCTTAACCTTTGTTCAATGTGTGCTGGCATTTAACAATCTGTCATTTGTGTGATTTGCTGCCATAATAATAATAGTGAAAAAAAGGCATGATGAATCAGAGAAAGAAGAGGAAGTCAGTAACATAGAAAATAATGTTGACTGTTTTCACTGAGACTTTACCTTGAATTTTATATTAAAATAGCATAACAATATACCATTTTATTTAGCAAGAGAAGCATTTTCAATAAATGGCTCCTTACACCTGGTCCAGAATTTACCAGCAAACATTACGTGCATAGAGAAGAGGTAGAGAGCACTTTTGTTTTGCTTTTACACTTCATGTAAGGATTATAAAATGCTGAAGGAATGCCCAGAACATTGTATTTGCTTCACCTAAGCTACTTTCTTCTAGAAAGTAATCCCAGAAAAATACATTCACTCAAGTGTGGCTAAATTATTTAGTACAGTATAGAATAACAATGCACTAACAGCGACAACAACACCAGGAGATGATAACTAAGATTTACTTCATATTACATGTTAGATTAATTTAGTTTAATCTTTTTACAACTACATTAAAGATTATTTACATTAACCTTATCATTGTTACTACAAGTGGAGAAATTGATGGCCCAGTGAGGCCATCAAAAAGTAAAGAAAGCGGGCCGGGTATTTGGCTCAGTGGTTCCGGTGCCTACCTTGCAAGAGTAAGGACCTGGGTTCAGTCCCCCAGTAACCACATACAATGCTGGGTGTGGAGACTCACGCCCAGCAGTAATCAGTACCACATACCACAGTGCCGGGCATGGTGGCTCACGCCTGTAATCCCAGCACTCGGGAGGCAGAGGCAGGAGGATTGCTGTGACGTGAGTTTGAGGCTGAGCTCAGGGCCAGTCTGAACTACAAAGCGAGACCCTGTCTCAAATAATAAATAAATAAAAATAAAAATAAAAATAAATAAATGAAGCATATGTATATGGGGAGGAGGGTTGTTGAGTGGGTAGGAGAATGGGTAAATATGAGAATTAACTCATGTCATATACTGGCACAAATTCCCAATGCTGAAAGTGATCATGACGTGTATGTAAAATGTACCAGTAAAGAATACAGTTTTTTTTAAATAGAATTAGAAATTGTACCCAAATAATTTCAATACAAAGCTCAAGTTTTCCACCACTGTCTTATACCCAGGCCTTGATCTTGGTATTTTTCTTGTTTATGTTTCTCTAGTAGGTGAAAACAAACTGGTTTGCCAGAGAAGTTTTAGACATCACCTGACCTCCTGGAACAACTTCAGACTAGGTAGGGATGCTTTAAGATCACACTGTGTCAGGTCTTCTGCTGAGAATTTGAAGCCCCTGAGGAGCTGCTTCACAGGGGAGAAGAAGCTGCCAATCAGTCACCTGGGCATCTGTAACTCTGAACAGTTATCTCAAGAGCCAGAGGTTTTGCCTAGTGTGTGCCAGGCCCACCCTTGGGGACAAAGGGTCACTCATTGCTTCCTCAAGTGTGAAACAAAATCCTTGATGATAGATATAGTATACCTGCACAGGATACTCTGAGAAATGTGATGCTCTTCTTTCATATTTTATTAGGAAATTGACTAGAAAAAAAGAAACAAATCTCCAAACTCAAACTAATAGACAATTAGTATGATTATCATATTCCTGCAGAACCACAGAAGTTTCAGGGGAATTGAAGACATACTGCAGCCATAAAGTGCAAACTTAATGCAGGGAGTAGAAGACACAGACTAAGGAGGGGAAGGAAGGAAGAAAGAAAGGAAGGGAGGGAGGGAAGGCAGAAGGAAGGAGTGAAAAAAGGAAAGAAGGGAAAGAGGGAGGGAAGAAAGCAAGTAGGGAGGAAGGGAGGAGGGGGAGAGGAAAAAGAAGGAAAGGGGCACATAAATACAGATAAGAAAGAAAAATGAATTTGAAAACTTACAAAATTAGAGCCTTATAATCTCTGATTGAACCCATTTGTCTTTCTCTTAGTTCTCATGAGCTAAAAATTTCCTCTAAGCCTGACATACTTCTGCATAGGTGTAAATGTGACCGATGTGATGATGCTTTTTTAAAAATGACATTTTAGTGATTTATTGCAGTATACTTGCAAGAATTCTATGGATCTAATTTTGACATATGTAAGCTGTATTTTTAATTCTATATTTATCTACTGTTTGAAAAATATATTTTTCTCAAGACTGAGTAAATGTTGGTCTGGGCATAGGTATGTATTTTCTGCACAGTCTGTACTTTGCCAGTCTATACTTTGGTATCTATAGATTTGTACATTGACCTATATTTGACATATAAAGAGTATGTTTCTGAAATACATATAATTACACATTTTCATGTTAAATCATATTTATAAATACAACGAAAAATGTATTATTTAATGAAACTTAATCTCTATATTCTATGAAGGGTAAGTCCTGTATATCCTGTTACTTGATATCACTTGTTCAATTATTATAGAATACGTTCATTTTATTTCATATTTAACTGGTAAAAAGAATCTAATCTTTTACTAAGTAGAACATAATTCTAGACATTTTAAATTTCTGTGTTGTCTTTTGGGAAAGAGAAACTAAATGAGACTAAATGAGAGTAAATCAAATGACAATCAGAGTGGCTCTTATGATGAATGTAGAAACTTTATAAGTGGAAGTTGTAATCTTTATGTAAAAAATATCGGTATTTGTGCCAAAAATTATTTACATATAGTTTTATACTTTACATCCTAATACTAAATAATTTGATACATAATAAATATTTTAATGTTTCTTTATTAAAATGATATTTTTAATGTTAAGTATCAGATGTCTAAGAAAACTAACTAAATAATGTATATCCATATCAGGGAGGGGAAAGGGGGGTAAAAGGAAAGTAAAAGCCAGTTCACAAAGGCCTGGCAGACTAGCTTCCAGGAGGAGAGTTTTAATCTTAATGTGAAAAGTGGTCAGAGAATGTGGTTTAATTCACACTTCCTGAGGCATATTTTCCCATATGCATATGCATATGTACATAAACACATATATATATACATTTGTGTCTGTAAGATATGTAAATATATATATATATATGTACCTATAACATACTGTTATAGATAGATATAACTATGTAGATATAACTATATATATATATAGATATATATATATATAGATATATAGATATAACTATATATATATATATAGATATATAGATATAGATATATAGATATAACTATATATATATATATAGATATATAGATATATAGATATAGATATAACTATATATATATATATATATAGATATAGATATAACTATATATATATATATATATTCCATGTTTTAGATGAATGAAAAATTTAGGATAAAAACTCCACATAACCACAGTGTGCACATTTAAATCTCAGAGTTAAAAGGATGCACCTTAGGCCAGAGATTTAGCTCAGTGCTTCCAGTGCCTGTCTTGCAAGCGCAAGGACCCAGATTCGATCCTTGGTAACCACATACAGTACTGGGCGTGGAGACTCACACCCAGCAGCAACCAGTACCACATACCACAGTGCTGGGCGTGGTGGCTCATGCCTGTAATCCCAGCACTTGGGAGGCAGAGGCAGGAGGATTGCTGTGAGTTCAAAGCTGAGCTCAGGGCCAGCCTGAACCACAAAGCAAGACCCTGTCTCAAAAAAAAAAAAAGGATGAACCATAAAGTTGTATTTATTCTCTTATTTTTTCCTAGAGTATTATTTATTGAATTATATGGCCTTAAAATTCTGTTTAAAGAGTTAAAATGATAGATGGACATATAAATGTTTATATATACACATATATCCACCACACGATCACATAAATATGATAGTATTCACCTTTTTGTGTATGTTTCATGAAATATAAACATACAAAGATGTGTAACTACAATTGATACACCACTTCCGTCATCCCTAAAAGCTCTTTTGTTTCCTTCACCCTTTGACAGCCCCCAATCTGAGCTTTGCTCACATGGTTTTACGGGGATATCGTAGATATGAATGCACATGACTTTTCTGTCTTACTTCTCTCATGTAACATTAATGTCTATTAGATCTCCTATGTGGTTATAGCAGACACTCATGGATGTGGAAAGAAATCCATTGTATGAATGTGTTTCACTTTTTTATCCATTCACTAGCTGCAAAATATTAAGTTCTTTTCAGTTTGGGCCATTATAAATATGAGTCAGGGATGTTTTTTAAGCAATTAAATTTATTTGAACCTTTCTGACTAAGGCTGGGTATTTAGCTCAGTGGTTCTGCCACATGCCTCACAAGTACAAGGTCCAGAATTTGATTCTCAGGACTGAAAAAAATTAAAATTTAAAAACTTAACCTTTCTGGATAGGAATAAATTACAGGAAGTGTAGAGCAGGAGGCCAGAAACAAGAAACAAAGCATATAGTTCAAGTGACAGAGAAAGTGGATAGTACAAGAGTAGATATAAAGGAATCAACAAAATTATAATTGTTATATTTTCAGCAAAATGTGGAGTATTTATGGTAATGAAGAAGGGAGGAATTTAAAAAATGGTCCTTTAAATCTTGCTTGGAGAAACTAAATTATTATTCATCTCTTCACTTCCAATTACCTATCTTCACATCACTTTCATATAACCACTCTGTGGGTATCACTTAGTGAAATTAAATTTGGAGCATCAAAAATTTGAAAACATAGTATTTTCAATGAAATTCACAATATATCATCCAGTCTCATAAGAACAAATCCTTTATGACAGACAAATAACTTCAGAGCCTTGTAATAACTACCTACAAGACCACCTTTCAACAAAATGCAATTTAATTTATCTTTGGAGTTACATTTAGCACAGTAAAATTAGATCATGTCATTTGAGAAATGTGGAATCCCGACAGAAGGACGCTTTTGTCTTAATATCATTGTAATAAAAATATTAGAACTGTGTGTGGGCAGCTTTCCTCAGGATCCCTGAGGCAGCATGTGACTCTGAGAAGGACTTCTCCAAGTCCCCTCTGTGTAATGAACTAAGTGGCTACCCCAGAAATAACAGAGAAGCACTTCCGCAGAAAGTTCCTCCTGTGAAGTGTGCACTTACTTTGCAAAGTCAATAAGGAGCTTTGATCAAACATCATATTCTAGAGCCTGAGGAAGAACATGTTTTTAACACAGGCCCCAAGTTCAATCCTCAGCACCAAAAAAAAGGCAAAAAGAAATGCCTTCCACTTAGTATAGACAGCGTAGTAGATGCTTTTTTACAATATGCTCCATTACTGAAGTTTAAACCATTAAATGAACAAGTCTATTTTCATTTTTCTAATATCTAAAATGCACCTTCATGTATAGATCAAGTTTTACACTTAGCACCTATATTTATATCCAGGTTATTTCTTCACTTTGAGCTACTAAGAATCTACTCTGTGCACTTAAACTCTTACAAAGGATTTAGGTGAACCTTATTATCTGTGTGTATACAATACATAAACATGAATAAATTTCAAGCAGTTGAAGACTAAACTTCACCTTCATCATCCTGTAAGGAGATAAAAGATATGTTTTTACCAAATTTTGAATCTATGTTATTTTTATATGTCTGAAAAGGCTTAATTATAATTCATATTTCCTGATTTTATGTTATGGGTTTTTTGCCTGTACTTATTTTCTGCATTTTTCTATATTAATAAAAATTGCATAAATTGGAAACCTCAAGATTACATATTTGAAGAAACATCATAGTACAACCAAGATACAATGTAAAGTAAAAGTTAAATTTTAAAAAGTTTATTACAGTAAAAGACACTTGTCCGTAAGCCCTCTCAAAATACCCTCTCACTTCAGATACACCCATCTCATCATTCTTGCCATTTATGTAAGCAGTTCTGAAAATCCTCTTTCATAAATATCCTTTTCAAGAGTGATCAAAAATATGATAAATGCTGCTGCAGCTTCATGGGGACATGACAGTGTATCCTCATCTACTTTGCTCGCTGGATCTGACACCATGCAACTTCGGGCTCTTCCCCCAAAGTCAAAACGACCATGAAAAGTGCATCGCAGCCACAATGAAGACACATGCAAAAGAAGACTTTCAGAGCTGCCTCAGGAAGTGGTAAGGGTGCTGGAGTGGCATGCCAGAAGTGAGGGAGTATGTTTTGAGACCAACTAAGAACTATGTGGCTTTTATGGCAATCATTTCTTTGAATTTTAAAATTGACTGTACTTTTTTATTATACCTTGCATAGTATGGCAGCATCATATTGATTTACATGTGGAACTATTTAGGAGGATATGTATGTGAGTGATATTTGAGTACACACATGTATTGTCCGATATTTGAACATACTGAGGGAATATATATAGAAGTAAGAATGTCAGTTGTCCATTTCACCAAATATATAAAAATCCCTAGTCTCAATAAATTTATCTACTTATTTTAAGCATTCTACAACAATATTAGACTTCAAAAGAAAGAACTATTATAAGACTATGTGCATTACTTTCATTAGGCGTTTGATGCAGTACTAACAGAACTACATGATCAACAGATCAATTTCTGTAAACAAAAGTACCTTTCATGAAAGTATTTATTTGTTTTCCCCCTGTTATTTGTCTTTTTTTTAAGTTGATGGGAGCAAAATTCTTAGGGATTCTATGCTCTAGATCATGTTATAAATTTGCTCTGATAAATTTTCCCTTATGTTAACAAACATCCACTATAGTGTGGTGTATTGGGAATGCAGAAATAAAAAAAAACAATGGCCTCTGTCTTCCAATGTTTATTTTGTGAAGAAGAATACACTGCATCACATGTACAAGTCAACTCAAGGCTAGTAATATCCAGTAAGTAGGCAATATCTATACATATCACACACATACACACACACACACATATATATACACACAAATACACAGTCACACACAAAGACACACATACATGCAACCCATTCCAGACATTCTAAAATACATATCCCTAACACTTACTTTCTTTTTTTATCAAAAACTTCAAATAACATCTCACTGATATATAACAAAGTGTACATTAGATATACATTAAATATATAAAGCAGACACTTTATAATTTGACATAAATTTTACTATATATATTTAAGGTATACAACATGATGTCATAGAATCCATATATAGTGAAATGATTACTACAATGAAACAAATTAAGGTGCCTGTCATGTCACATAATTATTTACTTTTGCCCTCTGTGCCAAGAGCAGAATAATTTACTCATTTAGCAAAGAATTTTTTTTTTTTTTTTTTTTGAGACAGGGTCTTGCTTTGTAGTTCAGGCTGACCCTGAGCTCAGCCTCCAACTCACATCACAAGCAATCCTCCTGCCTCTGCCTCCTGAGTGCTGGGATTACAGGCGTGAGCTACCACGCCCTACACTGTGGTATGTGGTGGTACTGGTTGCTGTTGGGCGTGAGTCTCCATGCCCAGTATTGTATGTTGTTAACCCGTATCGAACCTGGGTCCTTGCGCTTGCAAGACAGGCACCGAAACCACTAAGCTAAATCCCCGGCCCAAACAATCTTGAGTGTAATAAGTTATTGTTAACTGGAACTGCCATGTTGTATATTAGACCTTTGGATTCCTTTTTTTTGAGACAGGGTCTTGCTTTGTAGCTTGGGCTTGACACCAACTCAGTCTTAAACTCTTGGCAAACCTCCTGCCTCGGCCTCCTGAGTGTTGGGATTACAAGTGTGAGCCACCACACCTGGCACTCAAGACCTTACACTTGCCAGGCAGACACAGAACCACTGAGTTAAATCTCTGGCCCTGGACTTCTTTAAACTCATATACCCGCCACTTCATATCCCTTGACCTACATCTCCCTACGAACTGCTGCTCCTCCCACAACCACTGCTGTAGTCTCTCTATACGGTTGGCTTTTCTTACATTACACATATAAATGATATCATGCAATATTTATGTCTCTGTGCCTACTCTATTTCATTTAACATAATGTCCTCTAGGTTCATTCATGTGGCAATGGCAGCTTCTTCTCCATTTTTAAGGTTGAATAATATTCCATTTTTATATGTTCTGTGTGTCACAGTTTCTTTTTTTTTATATTTTATTTTTGGAGACAGGGTCTCGCTTTGTTTCTTATCCATTAACCCACTGATAAACTTCTAAGTTGTTTCTGTCTTGACTTGAAATTTTCCCATGCAATCAGTTCTGAAATATTTAGTTGAAATATGGTATAATTTCTTCTTTCACACACTTTTATCAAGACATATTTGTCTTCTTACTATATATGATACAAGATCTTGGAAATACAAAAATATACTAAAAGAAAACCTTGTAGCATAATCAAAAAAATTCAAATGTATACAAATAACAGCAATGCAATGTATTATAAATAAATATATATATATATACACAAATTTTAGGAAAGATGGAGTGAAAATTGTGAATAACAGTGGTTAGAAAAGGTCTAACAGGGCTTGCTAGTCAAACTTTCATAATAAATCATTTCATAATATTAAATTGTTTTGTTCTCTGTATGTGGAAAGTTACTAATATCCATAGACTTTATGTGTTTCTCCCTATACATATATGGCCTTCTAAATCCTAGATGTCTTCCATGTCTTCCATGTAGAAATTTTTCCTTTCATTTTATGCTAGACATTGTACAAGGTCCTAGAAATATAAAAGCATATTAAGAAATGCTTATCTGGGGCCGGGGATTTAGCTCAGTGGTTCTGGCTTCTGTCTTGCAAGCACAAGAACCTGGTTCAATTCCCCAGTAACAACATACAATACTGGGCATGGAGACTCATGCCCAGCAGCAACCAGTACCACATAACACAGTGCCAGGCATGGTGGCTCACGCCTGTAATCCCAACACTCGGGAGGCAGAGGCAGGAGGATTGCTGTGATGTGAGTTTGAGGCTGAGCTCAGGGCCAGCCTGAACTACAAAGCGAGACCCTGTCTCAAAAAACCTAAAACAAACAAACAAAAAAAGTATTGCTTATCTGAATATGGGTAACATTTATACAGATGTGAACATCAAAACTTGCTCCAAGACACTTTCTTGACCACTCCAATTAGACCTTTTCACCACTGTTTAGCCTATTTCTCTTTTTCATAGAGTTTAACACTAACTGAAATGTTCTTAGCTTTGTTACCTTTTGGAGTGTGTGCATGTGTGTGCATGTGTCTGTGTGTGTGCATGCGTGGGTATGTGTGTGTGTGTGTGCTCCTCTTCCATAGTTAGAGTGCAAACTTTTGGGAGGCAGAAGCTTACCATGCTCCCCTACTTGCGTTCTCCTTGGCTCCTGCTTGATGCCCATGAAATTTGAATTAGTGAGTAGGAATTAATACACAGTAATGAATACAAGGCTGTTTAGCCCCAGACCTGCAATCACCAGCCCATTCTTACCAGCCACTAATGTTTTGAATTTATAGGATTTCCAGAAACTTTAGAAATTGGCTGCCAAATATGATTGACATCAAAATGCATAACCAAAATAGTATCCATAAATGCTACTGATGAACACAAATGAATTTTGTCTCCTATTTGTTATAACTCTTACGTGCATTTCTCCATCTGTAAAGAGTTATGTCATTAAGTCTACGGAAAATACTCCAACAGTTGATTAAATCTGCACACAGATATGACACTATTTCTTAAACTGTACTTCATAGCTAAATATCTGAATTTATATTATGTGTAGTTGAGGGGAAAATCCAGCTTAACAAATTATAATCGCATGTTTACTCATATTTTAATTATACTGCAATAATATCAAAGACTGTGACTTGAGAAGAATTTGTATCATGTCTCTAGTTTAGCTATATTTTTTTTCTCACCCAGGCCCCAGAAAAATATTCATGAGGTAAAACTGGCAATACAAAAATAATTATTTGAAAAACATTATATGAGGTGAGTTGTTGCTTCTCCACTGGATGCCAGTTTAAATTGAGCTAATTTGTTTTACCAGTAGCTTAAGAAAACCCCAGCACAGCGGCAGGACAATTATATCCAGGTGCAAGGACTTAATTCAACAAACTCTAGGAGGGTCTTTCCCTTCTGTACGGTGGGCCCGGTTCTCAGCTGTGGCTAAGAACAGATGCCTCAAAAAGCCCTGGTAAACACGACCGTGTCAGTTCTTGAAGAAAGATGTTGAAATGTTTCAAAAAATATAAATAATAAATGTGATGTTCTTATACTCATAATATGTATAGTCATGTAACTGAGTAAAGTAATATAGTAGAAATTGTTTTTTTTTAATCTTTATTGGTACATTAAATATACACATCATGATTGCACTCCATAATGGGGATTTGTACCAGTATAAGACACAACTTAATTCTCATTTTTTCCCATAGCCCTATCCACCCTACCGCCCCCCAATATACATAAAATTTGTTTCCTTACTTTTTTGTTACAATCTCAACATTTTCCCCCTTCACCCTATTTTACATTGAGCATTTTCTATTTCACAATATATAACATACAATACTAGGACTCATTTACATCTAGAAATTGTTTTTGAGCACGGGAACAAAATAAGGAAAGAATTTTATTCATGTGGGTTGTTTCTCTTTCATATACATGGTACATACAGACATGGAAGTTTGAAATCGTAACTGTGCACATGAGTTTTGGAAAGACATCAAGCATGTCACCGAGACTCACATCCACATGGCCAGTGGTTTCTGGTGAACTCCAGTGATGTTTCATACAGAAGGGGATAGTGTCATGAGAAGAAAAAGAACTTCTGAGTGAAATTCCCACTTGCTCCTGTTCATGACGCAGCTTAGCAGGCAAAGGGACCTATAGTGCCAGAGTCCACAGTCTTCCCTTTATAAATTCATGGTTTTACAATTAGATATATTTCTTATTTGCTTCTTAAATAATTTATATAATCTTGAGCAAAATAAGCAGAACAGACAAAAAATAAGTGAAACTTTTCGTGATTTCCAGACTATAAATGGATAACCATGTATTTTCCCAAACTACTTCTAGGTGATAATTGCCCCACAGTTTGTCATTTTTCCTGATTTAGCTGGAACAGTAAACAATGAACAATATGTCGCCATTATAATCTGCCTTTTTAAACTATTAAGATAGCAATATGAAAGCAAAGGTTGAATTGGAACATAATTTAAAGTGTACTGCTCATTATTAGTAAAGCAAGGCTAGTAGCTAAGCATTCTCTATACTTAACTGTACTCTTCAGTTGCCAATGTTCTCAGTATAAATACGTTCATAGGTGACTATTAAAATGATTCCAAATTACATATCATATCAAAAGGAACAGTAATTTTGGCCATTCTGTCATTTCTAATTTTATCTGAACTAACAAATTTCTAAATACAATTTTAAAAGCCTGCATTTTTTTCTTTAGGGCCAGGGATATAGCTCAGTGGTTCCAGCACCTGTCTTGCAAGCGCAAGGACCGGGGTTCGATCCCCGGTAACCACATACCATACTGGGCATGGAGACTCACGCCCAGCAGCAACCAGTACCACATACCACAGTGCCGGGCGTGGTGGCTCACGCCTGTAATCCCAGCACTCGGGAGGCAGAGGCAGGAGGATTGCTGTAATGTGATGTGAGTTTGAGGCTGAGTTCAGGGCCAGCCTAAACCACAAAGCAAGACCTTGTCTAAAAAAAAATAAATAAATAAATTTTAAAAAACCAAACTTTTTTTTCTTTAAAATTCCTGATAATTTATGTAGTATACTCAAGACCAAAATTTTATTATGTTAAAAATAATCTGTAAGCATTGATGATATTTTTTAGAAAGATGCCAGGTGATTTGAATTAAACTGTTGGCCAGTGCTTATTCAAGTGAACAAAAGTGTACTATTCTATTTGATATCTTAAGTATTTGATGAGACCTGAGAATTACAGATAAGAAAATTGGGCTCTGTCAACTAAAATGCAAACAATTAAAATCATGTAAAACTCTCAATGAATGTTGTCATACAAAAATTTAATCAGACATAAGAAAAATAACTTTGGATTTCCAGACTCAAAGACAATGAAGTCAACTAATTAATGATAAAGACTTAGGTCCAAGGTTTCCTCTATTCCAGTCCAGGAAATTCCAGTGATGTTATTCAGATTCTCAGCTGAAGTTTGTGCATTTTTCCTATATATAAAATACGTACGCTGAGGTTTTGAGTAGTATAAACAATAAAAGAACTTCAATCTACTGCATATCATAATCAAATCATATCATAAGAAATGATCACCTTCCATCTCAATGGTACACAATACTTAGTAGTATTGGAGGAATTTGCTCTTTGTTTTGGTAAACTCATGAGATAGATTTGAGGCTTGAAATGTACTATGATTCTTGGAAGTAGGAGGGAATTATTAAAATACTGTTTTCTGGTAAAGAAAATTAGTTTCTTGAAATCACTGAAAGTTGTTTTGCTGGTATTAAGGTAAAATGCCACAAAAGTAAATGTATCTAACTATAAAATGTATCCTATTATCTACACGTATGCTTTCTATCCCACTGTTTAGAACTGTCACACACTGGAAAAATCGGTCTTGTGTGATTTACATAATACTGATGCAAATTATAAAGTCATGAAATAGTGTTTCTCTTTTGAGCTGTTAATATGATTTTTAGCAGTTTAACAAAACAATTTAATTTTAGCTTCAAAGAATGTATTTAATTTCATTTTTTTCTGCTTATACTTCATAATAGATAATTACAAGTATAATCATTATTGGTCATTGGCCATTAATTTGTTTCAGCATATGTACCTCAGTGGGCAGTAATTACCACGCAGCCTTCAATAAGATATCATTAACAAAATGAGAAGACCAGAGAAAATATGTTAATTACTGTAAGTGCACCATTGGTTTCTCCCTGGAATAAACAAGTCTAACAATTAACATCACACTTACTTTTTGCCAGACTGTATTTTGCAATGAAAAAAAGGACAATGCTACATAATTTGAAAGGAAATATTTAGAGGAATTTACATTTTTTTCTCTTTAAATTGATATCAGTAACTCTAATGGCCCAAAGACAGAAAGCAGCTTTTGTGCCAAGCAGCAATTTCATAAAAGCTCATTGTTCATAATGAAGGAAAAAATTAATTGACTACAGTACCTTATTATAATTAAAATGAGAAATATCTCAAAATTATGGAAATGTTTTAATACTTCTGAACTATTTGCAGAGGAAGTTAAATTGATTTCCTATTATTCCATATATAAATAGATGCTCCAATTAAGAACTTGCAATATACCAAACTCAGAACATAATTGGTTTAGTTAGCAAATGTAGAGTTCCAACATCATATTTATAGTATGTGCTGGTCTGAAATCATAATGAAAAGTCGGTAGTTTTCAATCTTCATTACTCTAATTCAGTGCTCAGAACATTCTAAGCATATTAAATCTTCTTAACCATTTGTCTCCTCTGTCTTCAGATACATGTTCATTCATTTCCAGTGCAGTTCATCCAGACCTTTTCCCCAACTGGATTTGCCGTGTATATAAAACCCAACCACTGTGGCTGTGCCTGCCTTCCTTCTATTGTCTTCAGAAGCGCCTCTCATTTTGTTCTCACTCTTCTGCACTTCCTAAGCCCTTCCCAACTTCCATGCCAACTGCTCCAGCTGTTGCTTTTACAAGTTAGTCATTGGATACCTCTAAGAAAGACTCCTTTCTCAGGAGGCTTCCACCTCTGGCAACTCCAACTGCAGGTTGCTTCCTCATTTCCAGATTCTGATCTTTCTTTCTTGACTTTTTCTCAGGCCATTTCAAGGCTTTCAAAACTCTCGATCTAGGAGACTGAGATTCTAGTTTATTTTGATTTGATTGTTATCAAATAAAATTATAGCATTGGATATAAACGCAAGCTTCTTTACAATCATATTTATGTAGGTATTAATTTTTCTAAAGTTCTAGGGTATATATATATATATATATATATATATGTACAGCAATATATTATGTATATATTATATATATATACTACAGTCTTTTGATTATACTTTCAGACTAGCAAATACTATATGTATATAATATATCTTAATAATATTTTAAAATAGTGATACCTAAAATGATAATATCACTAATAGCTAAAGAATAGCAAACTAAAAGATTAATGTGTTTCAATATACACCATATCCCTCACTTTAATAATATTTATGCAGATACTTAAATAGGTGTAGGTATTCCTCTTTGGATTATCAAAAGTGTCTTGGTTAATGGTAATAAATGCTTTGAAGCTTTGAAAACTAACAAATTACTAAATACTTCTAGAAATTTATGGGACACAATGAAAGCAGTTCTATGAGGAAAATTCATAGCACTGAAGGCCTACATCCAGAAAACGGAGCAAGCTCAAATAAACAACCTAATGCTGCACCTCAAGCAACTAGAAAGAGAGGAGCAAAACAAACCCAAAGCTCGCACTAGGCAAGAAATTATAAGGATCAGGGCAGAAATTAATGCAATAGAAACCAAGAGAACAGTTCAAAAAATCAATGAATCCAAAAGTTGGTTCTTTGAGAAGATAAACAAAATTGATAGACCCTTAGCCAACCTCATTAAAGA
>PVIR01035791.1:0-16230 GCA_004026965.1 Petromus typicus | reverse complement strand
ATCCTCCTGCCTCTGCCTCCCGAGTGCTGGGATTACAGGCATGAGCCACCATGCCCGGCACTGTGGTATGTGGTACTGGTTGCTGCTGGGTGTGGGTCTCCACACCCAGTATTGTTATGTGGTTACCGGGGAATCGAACCCGGGTCCTTGCGCTTGCGAGACAGGCGCCGGAACCACTGAGCTAACTCCCCGGCCCCAATCATTCTGATTCTTGAACAATAATATTGTTAACTTAGTCATTTGATATGGGTAGTACACTTATCATGTACTCTTTCTCAAGATCAGCTTTGTTTTTTGAAATAGGGTCTCCCTTTTGTAGTCCAGGCTGGCCTTGAGCTCATCATGTAACCCAAGCAAGCCTCCAACTCTCAGTAATCCTCCTGCCTCTGTCTCCTGAGTGCTGGGAGTACAGACATGAGCCACCACGTGGGGCACTGTGGTGTGTGGTTACTGGGAGTCGAGCTAGGGACCTTGCGTTTATAAGGCAGGTGCCAGAACCACTGAGCAATCCCTGGCCCCCAAGAGAAGGTTTTATAGGGTGTCATTAGTATTGCAAAAATAGCTTCAAAAATGAAAGGGGAAGGAAGGAGCATGGACTTTTCCTTCTATCCCTTCCTCCTTTACCTCCCTCCTTTCTTCTTTTCTAATTACTTTTGGAGATTTTCTCATAGTTACATCTATGAGCAGTCCAAAACCATTCTTTCAGAAAAACATAAATTGTTTCCTCACAAAGTTAAATGCTAATGTGTTACTGAAGAGTGTTAATAGCAGGAAACATTTGTTGTGCTTCGTGTCGGGTTTTCTGCCATGCTGACAGAGACAGGAATCCTACTCGGAAGGTTAAGATAGGAAACCAAGTAAATTACTTGAAGGAATTTGACAGAATGCAAGCCAGTTAGTGTGCCTGTACAACTAGAGTATATTTTAGACTTTGGCAGTGCTGCTGGTATTTTATTTCTGTAAGTATTAATTTACTGTACTTCTTAGTTATATAGTTGTAAACAGAAAAACTGGCTTTTGAACAGTTAAGTATATAATTGTTTTTCTTTTGATGTATTCTGCCCAGTATTTCAGACTGTGGTAGTATATTAGGTATTATTTTACTGTTGCAATAGACAATACAAGAAGAAATGTAGATGATGGTAATTAGTTTTATAGCCCCTTTAATACAGAGAATGAGCAGGTCTTGGTTTTATAATGTTTTGTATTATAACATTAGAAAATTGGTGATTTGGGCATTTAACTGTGATATGGGATTATTTTTTGGAGGAATCTGGGCCAGCACAGGAAGCATTCTAAAGATTTACCCTAAAGACCCAGAATCTTTTATTCCTATCCTTATTTTAAAGATTCTTCTAGGGCCAAGATTTAGCTCAGTAGTACCACACTAACCTTGTAAGCACAAGGGTGCAAGTTTGATCCCTGGTACTGCCAAAAAAAACCCCCAAACAAACAAAAAAACCCAGCAAAAAAAAGATTCTCCTACATTTGTGGCTATTTTCTTATAAAAGTTTAGGAGGTTGGGCTGGAGATTTAGCTCTGTGGTTCCAGCATCTGCCTTGTAAGCACAAGGTCCCAAATTCATTCCTTGGTAACCACATACCACAGTGCTGGACGTGGTGACTCATGCCCACCAGCAGTCAGTACCACATACCACAGGGCCAGGCATAGTGGCAGATGCTTGTAATCCCAGCACTCAGGAGGCAGAGGCAGGAGGATTGCTGTGAATGCCAGGCTCGCCTGGGCTATGTAATAAGCTTGGGGTCAGCCTGAACTACAAAGTGAGACCCTGTCTCAAAAAAATAAAAAAAGTTTAGGAGGTTTATTTTTTTCTCCTTTGTAACTATGTAAGTTGTAGCTAATGAAAATAAATATAATTTCAGAGATGCTATTAATTATACTTATTTTAAAACACCTTTTATAGAGTTTGGCCAACATTACATATTATCTATATAGGAAAAAGTCATGATGAAGATAAACATCTGTTTGAAGGAAAGTGATTAAGAATCAAGTTCATAGAATCACTGTTGACTTTGTTTTGCATGGTTTCTGGGTTAGCATGTAAATTAGTTCCAGAATGACTAAAATTATAGATCATTTTGTTGAATAACATGTAATTTAATATAAACCTAATGTAATAGTGTATAATTAGAGTTGGGTAATGTGGAAGGCAGCAAATTGCTTTTATGATATCTAGCCTCAAGAGATTTTGCTGAAGCAGATATTAAGCTTGCTTTTAGTCATTTAGAATGTTAAGATTGGGAAGTTGGCTTGATTAGTGAACTTGAAAATGGACTTTACCACTTTTATAGAATGCCTGTCAAGATTTTTTCATTATTAAATTTCAAGCCCTTTCCATTAGGTTAGGTTTAGTCATTAATTTCCTTCTATCTAGGTAGGGAAACTATGAAGACGGTTGGTGCAGAATTGGAATACTTCATTTATTCAGTGATAAAAGGAAATACAGAGTCTTTCATTTATTCCTATATACATTAAGCTACTTGGAAAGTACTATTATGCTAAGCATTGGAGGAGTACAAAAATGAGTAAGACATTGAGTAAAGAGACAAAGACACTAAGTAAAGAGCCTATAGTTCATTAGGGAAGATGAACATGTATATAAGTGATGAGAATTGAAAGCAAAATAAAGAACCTTTGAGTGAATTGTAATTATTTCCATTTTTTAGGTTATAACAAGATTTCCATAAGCAAAATAAGTAGTTCTATATAGAGAAAATAGTATTAAGACATGTAACTATAGGAACATGTGTTGAGTTAAAGGATACCAAAATCATAATGAAGCATGGGAGATACAATGTGATAAAGGGAACCTAGTTGTCAAGAATGCTTGACTAAATCATTTGGACTTTATTCTGTGAGAACCAAGGGCCCAGGGAAAAGTGTGCTAGTTTGGAGCTGGGAATATTTATGTGTTTTGGTGGTAAAAATCCCTGGAATTTGTGAATCTATAGCAAGTTCTTTCTTGATCTTGGTTGGTGCAGGGTGGGCCACTCTCACTGTCAGAAAGATAATGTCCACTTTTCATGTCAAAGGTATGAGCCACGCCAGTCTCTTTTGGGGGGTAGGTGATCTAAGATGTTTTGCCTACAGTAACTCTTTGAACTCAGTCTGTTCCTTTATCACTCCCCTCTCAAGACCAAGGATTGATTCAGCTGATCTGACTGGCTAAGGGGATGTTCTTTTCTCCCTCACTCTCCATGTCCATCCCTCCCGACGACTGCAGGGCACCATCCACTTCTGCTAGAGGAGAACTGTTTCTTCATTCAAGGGTATATGAGTACAGTAGATACATACATTCCGCTGCAAGAACCTCTACAAAAGAGTAATAGGAATCAACTTTGATTTATTTTTAGCACTAACTTTGACTCCTGTTGTTTTCAAGCAGCTGGGAGAAATCAATTATATATAAATATGAAATTATAGGGAATTGATTATCTTGAGTTCAGCTGTGTTGTTCATATTTATTTTACTCGAAAACATTCATTTTCTTCCCTCGGATAGGAAGGGTTGCTCCATGGCTGGCAATTTGGTACTGGCTGTTAGCTCAGCTGAACGTGAGTCTGTTTACATGGTAGAGTGCACTTTACCACTGGGCTGCAACATCCAGTCCCTTGCTTCACTTTTTAAAGACAACATTTTATTATTAGAGTTTTTTTAGGGTCACAGAAAAATTGAGCAGAAAGTACTAAGTTCCTGTGTACTCCTTATTCCCATATTTGTGTGGCCTCCCCCACTATCAACATCCCATATTAGAGTGTTACATTTGTTAAAATGGATGAACCAGATAGGCATAATTTTTTTGGTTTATTCTGTTTTTTGAAGCAAAGTCTTCCTTTGCAGTTTAGGCTGGTCTTGAACTCAATACGTAGCCCAGGCTAGCCTTTAACTCTGACCCTCCTGCCTCAGGCCTATCTCCCATGGGACTCTTAAAATCCAAGTGCTGGGATTACGGGCATGCACCACCACACCTGGTTTAACTAGGCATTTTTTTTCTTTATTTTTTTGAGACAGGGTCTATTTTGTAGTTCAGGCTGGCCCTGAGCTCAGTCTCAAACTCACATCACAGCAACCCTCCTGCCTCTGCCTTCCGAGTGCTGGGATTGCAGGCGTGAGCCACCACGCCCGGCACTGTGGTATATGGTACTGATTGTTGGTGGGCGTGAGTCCCCACACCCTGTATTGTTGTATGTGGTTCCTGGGGACTGAACCTGGGCCCTTGCGCTTGCAAGACAGATGCTGGAACCACTGACCTAAATCCCCGGCCCATATTTCACTCTTGGTGTTGCACAGTGTATGGATTTTAACACCTGGATGTTGACATGTATTTGCTTTTATTGTAGCCTACAGAATAAATTCTGTGGAATCCCTTTATATAGTACTCCTTTCTTACCCCTAGAAACTTCTGGTCTTTTTATTGTCTTTCATAATTTTGCTGATGATTCAACATGTATAGAGTACTTTCCAGTCTCTGTATAAGACCCTAGGGATTAGCTGGATGTGGTCCACATGCTTTTTACCCAGCACTTGGCAAGCTAAAATAGGATCACTGGGAGTTCAAGGCCAGCCTGGGCTATGTAGTGAGTTCAAAACCTGACTGAATTACAGAGCAAGACCCTGTCTCAAACAAAACAAAACAAAAATGACCACAAAGAAATAACTGCAGGAATTAAATAGTAGATTGGGGAAAAGTCCTTGCCCTAATGTTTATAGCAAGATGGGCTTACAGTTAGGGTTGTAATAAATACCATTGATTTACTGTGCTGCCTCTAAATAGAGACCCCTGTTCAAGACATAGGGGTTTAGGAAAGGCTTCCTATATAAAATAAGATCTATATTTGTTATCATCTATATTTAGCTATTTTCCCAAAGGCTCATATGGTTGTAGGTGGAATTTTTTTCAGAGGTGACTGGATCTAGAGTGAGTGGTTGATTGATGGTGCAACACTAGAAGGGAGATAGGATTAAGGCTGTAGGTCTATCTACCCTAAGCGTGAGTAGCCTGGATACAATATGAGGGACAGGGAGAAGCTTGCTGCTGGTTATTAGTGTTTTAGCTCCCTTGCTTGCTTTTACTGTTTTCTTCCCAGCATGAACTGTTTCTCCTCTGTAGTTCCCCTCTGCCATGCCTTCCTGCCGTGGAGCCTACAGACTATGAACTGAAACCTCTACCAAATGTCAGCTAAATAAACTTTTCCTTCTTTTACTTTGGGTATTGAATATTTTGTTTGAGCCATGGGAAAAGTAAGATAATACTGGTGCTTGAAAAAGATAAGGGGATAGAGGAATAGCCCATATGATTTTCTAGCCATTGAAATAGCATAGGCAAAGGTCTAGAGGACAGAAATACAACACATTTTAGGAGCTAGAAGGAATTCAGGTATATGCAAGGAAGAAAGGGTGGAAGATTTGAGGGGTAGGGTGAAATAATGAGAAATGAGAGGGAGCCTGATTGTGATTCACCTTGTAAATTATATTGAAAAGTAGAAGAATTAGAATTTAAACCTAGAGGGCCAGGGATTTAGCTCAGTGGTTCAGGCGTCTGCCTTCAAGCACAAGGTCCCAAGTTTTCCCAGTAACCATATACCACAGTGCTGGGCATGGTGGCTCACACTTGTCATTCCAGTACTTGGGAGGCAGAGGCAGAGGATTACTGTGAGTTTGAGGCTCCCTGGGCTACATAGCGAGCTCAGGACCAGCCTGAACCATAGAAGGGAGACACTGTCTCAAAAAAAAAAAAAGATTTAAACCTGGAGGTCAGAGAAGTGTTTAGAGATTTTTTTTTTCTTTCATGTTTGCTTTTTGGTTTTTGGTGCTAGGATTGAACCTCAGGGGTTTGCACATTAATAAGCATATATTCTACCATATGGAGCTATATTGCTGGCTGTTTTTGTTGCTGGCATCAGATCAGGACTTCATGCATGCCAGGCAAGTCCTCTACCGCTGAACTCGTTCCTAGCTCCTCATGTACTCTTCAGTTTTCCTTTTTCTTTCTTTCTTTTCTTTTCTTTTTTTTGAGGTGTTATTATGTAGTTCAGGCTGACCTTGACTCACAGTAACTCAGGCGGGTCTTGAGCCTCTGCTTCCTGAGTCCAGGTCAAGCCAGGCTTGATGGTGCATGATTGTAATCCCAGCCCTCGGCAGGCAGAGGTAGGAGGATTGCTGTGAGTTCGAGGCCATCCTGGGCTACATAAGTGAGTTCAGGGCCAGCCTGAACCACACAGTGAGACCCTGTCTCAAAAACCGAACAAACAAAAGAGTATTGTATCAATACTATATAAATAGAACCATGCATTATGTAGTGAATGACAAGTCCCCGAGTTGTACCCCGCCCAAGCAGAACTGCTGCCCGAATCTGTAGGAAACAGTGGTTACAGAGAGCCGGCAGCCACCCTTAACTACACTTGCAAAAAAGGTGATTCCCCAGAACACTGTGAGACACCCACTGGACCTGACACCTCTCTGATGCCCCTGCCTCACCTTCTTTATCAGCCAGCTCCAGGCCCATCACCCATGAGACTAAAATTTTCCACCCACTCAACAGCGCTCCCTTCCCCTCCTAAACGCCCCCATATCAACTGCATCCACCCTCCTCTCAAGGCCAGCAGCCTTCTGCCCTTGGCCTATGTGCACCCAGATCATGATAAACTCATCCCATGTTGCTTAAATTTTGCCTACTTTGGTGGTCTCCATCGAGCCCCTGTCTGACCTTAGAGTGATTGGCTTTTTTTTCTTTTCGCTCTGCATCATTGTTTGGAAATTCATCCAGGTTTGGTATCAGTGGCTTATTCTTTGTTGTGAGGTAGTACGGCTATACTACAGTTTATTAGCCATTGACTTGTTGAAGGACATTCACTTTGTCTCCACTTTTTGGCTTTTACAAATAAAACTACTTGAAACATTTATGTGTGGACATAAATCCTCATTTCTTAGATAAATATGTACCAGGAGACAATTGCTGCATAATATAGTAACTGCATATTTTAGTTTTAAATATTACACTATTTTCTAGTGTGGGTATACCTTTTTCCCTTTCTGTCAGCAATGTGAAAATTCTCCAAATCTGCCAACATTTGGTCTTTAAATCTTGACTATTTTCGTACTGTGTAGTGACATCTCATTGTGGTATTAATTTGTTTTTCTCTGATGGCTAATGATGTTGAATGTACTTATTTACCATGTATTTATTGTCTCTGGTAAAATACTTCTCATATCTTTTGTATCTTTTTCAATTAGATTTTTTTTTTTTTTTGGTATTGAGTGTTTGAAGTTCTTTATATGCTAATTCTTTGCTGGATATGTGGTTTTCAAATATTTTCTTCTAATTTGTAAGTTTCTTCTAATGATTTTTTTTTTTAATACAAGGAAAAGGCACGTTTGCCTTTAATGGACTGTGCTTTTGTTCTGTTTAAGAACTCTTCCTAGTTGTTGATCTTAAAGATTATCTCATATATATATTTAATATGCATAATTTTACATTTATGAGAATTTGTGATTCATTTTTAAATTTTATATAAATTGTGAAACTTGATTCTTACTTGTTTTTTTACCCAAGGGTATATACTTGCAAGATTTTTGGTGAAAAATCTGACTTTACTATACTGAATTTCTTTTGCATCTTTGTCAAAAATAAGTTGTTTATGTTTGTATGAATCTATTTTGGTGTTATATATTCTCTTCTGTTGTTTTATGTGTCCATTCTACATGATCTTGATTAATGTAGCTATATAGGAAGATTGGTTTCCTTCTACCTCATTGTTATTTTTCAGAATTGTTTTATCCTACTTATTTTGCCTCTTTATATAAATTTTATAGTAATTTTTAAAGAAATCTTGCTAGGATTTTTAAAGAATTGCATATATAGCAGTTTGTTTTCTTGTTTTCTCTCCGCCTTTGCCACTCTTTTGTGTTCATGCAGAATTTCATTTTTGGACCGATAACTTAATCTTTAACATTTAACATAATGTTACTAGGAGCTGAGAGTGTAGCTCAGTATTGTGCTTATTAACATACGTGAGGCCCTAGGTTCACAACCTTCCCCATTCTTATTGTTATTTCAGTCAAATCCATTGAATGTTTTTGTTGATTGGTATTGACCAGGAGAATTGTAGTTTTTTTTAAGCTTCCTGTTAGCTATCCCATGTGAGATCATTCAATGATTCTTTTCTTCTTTCTCTCTTTCTCTCTCTCTGTCTCTCTCTTTTTTTCCAGATAAGGTCTCCCTTTCTAGTTCAGGCTGGCCCTAAACTCACTGTGTAGCCCAGGCTAGCCTTGAACTCACAGCAGTCCTCCTGTGTTTGCCTCCTGAATGCTGGGATTATAGGTGTGAGCCACCAGTCCTGGCATTGTGGTATGTGGTTATTGAGTGCTGGGTTTACAGGCATGAGTCACCATGCCCAGCATTGTGATATGTGGTACTGGGGATCAAACTCAGGACCTTACGCTTGCTAGGCAGGCACCAGAACCACTGAGCTAAATCTCTGGCCATGATGTGTCTGTCTTTTTTATAGTAAACATTTTCCATTGCCTCTTTATTCTGAAATGGAAAATTCATATGTAATACAAATGATAAATATAAGAAACTAATTTGGAATATATACATATATATGTATATACATACATATATATATATATACGTACATATATATATATATATATATATTTTTTTTTTTTAGGTTTTTTTGAGACAGGGTCTCACTTTGTGGTTCAGGCTGGCCCCGAGCTCAACCTCCAACTCACATCACAGCAATCCTCCTGCCTCTGCCTCCCGAGTGCTGGGATTACAGGCATGAGCCACCATGCCCGGCACTGTGGTATGTGGTACTGGTTGCTGCTGGGGTGAGTCTCCATGCCCAGTATTGTATGTGGTTACTGGGGAATTGAACCTGGGTCCTTGTGCTTGCAAGACAGGCGCCGGAACCACTGAGCTAACTCCCCAACCCGGAATATATATATTTTTAAATGTACATGTTCCAGCATTACTGCCTTAGAACATATAATGAATTACTCAGATACTTGTACCTATATGTGGAAGCACTCTGATTACATAGCAACAGTTGCAAATATATACAGATGTGTTCTATTGGTAGCTCAGATATTTTAAGCAATATTGCCACTGGTAATAAGATTTTCTAAAACTTCAGTGTCCTCTTTGTCCAGTTCTGTGGCATGTTCTTGAGTGGGACTGACAAAATACAACAGGCAGGCTTCAGTGCCTGAGTGTGTATACAAAGCTAAGAAAACTTTTACATTTTCAGAGTTATAAAAAAAAAAAGGAAAAATGTGCCACAAAGTTGCTAAGATCTTTACAGAAAGTTTGCCCACCCCTGTTTGTACCTACGATATCTAGCTCCTGGTCACTGGATGCCAGCAGCTCTGTAGTCACTGTAAACCCAAACACAGCGTCCAGCATTTCTCAGGTGGGAGCAATCTCACTGCCAACCCCTACCTTATCAGTTTTGAAGTTTTTCATTCTTCTGTGAAACACCTAACAGATATTACATATATGATATATTCTCACACAGAGTTCCTGTGCTTGTAATTTTCTGTTTTACTGAACTTCTCCTTTAAGGAAACAAAATGAGGAAGGAAATTGTTAATATGAGTATTTGAAAATCCTTAAGTTTATACAAGGTACCACTACCTTATTAGCACTGCTGGGACATTACTTGCAACTTGTCTCATTTCTCTTGGTAGAATGCTTCCTAACATCCTGACTGATAATCGCTGCAGTAGGTAATGGCCATAGAATAGTTTTGAGAAGGACGTGGCAGGATCTATTGACAGATCACTTTGATGATAGCATAAAAGATAGACTGTATGAGTATCTATGCTCAATTTAGTTACAGAATACAGATGACCTCTATCAGGTAGTATGGACAGACCAGAAGGACATATTGTTAGAAAGTTAATTCTCTCTCTATGTATTTCCTTTCTCTCCTTTCCTCCCTCCTTCTCTCTCTCTGGCTCTCTCTCATCTGTTTATTGAACTCAAGTCCTTGCACTTGCGACAGCACCAGTGAGCTACATCCCTGGCCCCTAGAAAACTGATGAATTTGCTCTCAAACCAAAATCAATTCTTTGCTTAAATTGACTTCAACTCCAAATATAGACTATAACACAACCATATTAACTTGTATCACAGGTTATATCTGAATGTGTATTTCTTGATATGATTTGAGGAAAAGAGGGATACAAATCACCTAAATTGTTTCGTGATACTTGAAACAGTACCAGTATTTTAGCTTAATTTCTGTATATTACATAAATTATTCCTATTGAGTAGGATAGCCAGAGGTTTGGGGTCCTAATATTTGGCATATAGGCAGATTAATTTGGTATATTTATTGAATTGTAACATGAAATATCTTTATCAGAAAGTTGTAATGCTTACCATAGTTTTTATTTTAGTGAACAGATGAAAGCCATCTTTGTTTTTTAGCCTCAGCGAGAACCTAACTCCAAAATAGCAAGTACATGGGGCTGTGGATTTAGCTCAGTGATTCCGGCGCCTGCTTTGTAAGCACAAGGTCCCAAGTTCAATCCCTGTTAACCACATACCATAATGCCATGCATGATGACTTACACCCATGAGCAGTCAATACCACATACCACAGTGCCTTGTGTGGTGACTCGCGCATGTAATCCCAGCACTCGGGAGGCAGAGGCAGGAGGATTGCTATGAGTTCCAGGCTTACCTGGGCTACATCGTGAGCTCAGGGCCAGCCTAAACTACAAAAGTGAGACCCTGTCTCAAAAAACAACAGCAACAAAAAAACCAGTTACATTGAGAGACATGGAATTTTTATTTATTTAATTAATTTATTTTTGAGACAAGGTCTCACTTTGTAGTTCAGGCTGGCCCTGAAACTCCTTATGTAGCTCAGGCTGGCCTCAAACTCACAGCATACCTCCTGACTCTTAGCCTCCCAAATGTTGGGATTGTAGGGGTGTGCCACGTCTGGCGATGTGGAATTTTAATAGTAGTTTTTTAGTACTTGCTAAGGCAATCTTTTTGTACTTCCACTGTATGTGTGACTCATTCTTATTACTGTTGCTTAACCTTTTCTGAAAGTATATTCAGTAATTAAGAATCACTCAATATATAGTCTGTATTTAAGCTCTTTTTCTGGTATCTACAAAATTAAATTTGTTTTTGTTGTTTTTCTGTCATCTTTGTAGTCAATTGCATCTGCAGACATGGATTTCAACCAGTTGGAGGCATTCTTAACTGCTCAAACCAAAAAGCAAGGTGGGATCACATCTGACCAAGCTGCTGTTATTTCCAAATTCTGGAAAAGCCACAAGACAAAAATCCGGGAAAGCCTTGTGAACCAGAGCCGCTGGGAGAATGGACTTCGGAACCTGAGCTGGAGAGTTGATGGCAAGTCTCAGTCAAGGCACTCAGCTCAAATCCACACCCCTGTTGCCATAGTAGAGCTGGAATTTGGGAAAAGTGGACAGGTGAGTTCAACTTCGATCAGTTTCCCTTTGTAAACTGTACTTTCCATTACATATTGGGCCACACAAACAGTTCACAGGGCCCTACAGTCTGTGAAGGACAAAACTGATCAATAAAGTGATTTCACAGAAGTTGGCTCCCCCTGTATTTTGGCTAGATCTCAGAATCTTTGGCTTTTGGTTAGACTCTCCAAGGCAGTGATACAAGTGTTAAATAAAGAATAGAAATTGATTAGGTTCTTTAACTCTGGTGTTGGAGAAGACTGAGTTTTTGGACTTCATTGTGAAGAGCTGTTGAAAAAAACCTCTGTTCAGAAGAAAGGAATCGAGTTAAGTATATAATCAAGAAAATGCCTCTTCTTGATACTGGTATTCCAAACGATAGCAGTCTACTGGTCTATAGCAAACTTGTAGAAATTATTAACCATATAATGAGAGAACTCATTACTGACATGAGTTTAATTATAAAGCAGATGATGCAGACTACATAGAAAAGATTGAGGCTTCTATTTAAAGAAAGGACATAAGAGGCTGAGAATTTAGCTCAGTGGTTCCAGCGTCTGCCTTGCAAGTGCAAGGTCACGAGTTCAATCCTCAGTAACCACGTACAACAATGCCAGGTATGGTGGCTCACGCCGGTAATCCCAGCACTCAGAAGGCAGAGGCAGGAGGACTGCTGAGTTCGAGGCTGAGTTCAGGACCAGTCTGAACTACAAAGTGAGACCCTGTCTTAAAGGCACATAAGGATTGTTTACAAAATAAAATTGCTGCAGTATATGAGAAATGAGAAATTCTTACAGAATGTAGAAGAAAAAGCCAAAGAATTTAAAATGAGAAAAGAGAAATATAGAGGGCCTGTCCAGGAGATACAAACTACATCTAATAGAGATACCTGAAATAGGGTCTGGGGATTGAGCTCAGTGCCTCATTGATCCCCAGTACTACAAAAGAAAGAAAGAGAGAGAGAGAGAGAGAGAGAGAGTGAGAGAGAGAGAGAGATCTGAAACAGAACAAGGCAATTGAAACTGAACTAATATTATAGAACTAAATAAAGAAAACTTTCTAGAGTTGAAGGATGAAATAGGCCTGCAAGTAAAGAAGGCTCACAGGGTACCTTTAAATTTAAATGAGAAGAAAGCAATATCTAAACATATCCTTGTGACTTTTATTGAGTCTTGCTACATAGTTCAGGCTGGCCCTGAACTTATTATGTAGCCTAGGCTGGCTTCGAATTTTTGCCAGTCCTCCTGCCTCAGCCTCTCAAGTGCTGGGATTATAGGAGTATGCCACCATGCCTGGTTCCTCGTAACTTTTTTTATTTTTTAAGTTTTTTGAAACATGATCTCACTTTATAGTTCAGACTGGTCCTGAACTCAGCCTCAAACTCAGCAGTCCTCCTGCCTCTGCCTTCTGAGTGCTGGGATTACCAGCATGAGCCACCATACCTGGCAATGTTGTATGTGGTATTGATTACTGATGGGCGTGAGTCCCCAGTTTTGTTGTATATGGTTACTGGGATTGAAACCAGGACCTTGTGCTTACAAAGTAGGCGCTGGAACCATTGAGCTAAATCCCTGGCCATCCTCATGACTTTTTTAAATTTAAAGGATAAAGAAAAAATTTTGCAAGTATCCAGACAGAGAAAACAGGTTACCTATAAAGGGGCACAAGTCAATCTGGCCTCAAATTTTTTTCTAAAATTCTATATGCCAGAAGACAATGGGACAACATTTACAGAGTTTTAAGGAAAAATAATTTTGACCAAGAGTTATTTACCCTGCTAAGTTAGTATTCATGTACGAAGGCAACTGGAAGACATTCTCAGATATCAGGGGTTAAGAGAGTATGTAGATTAAGAATTTCTCTGAAAATTTTGCCAAGTGATTTACTGCAGCCAACGGAAAAACAGAGTAGAGAGGGCCGGGGATTTAGCTCAATGGTTCCGGCGTCTGTCTTGCAAGCGCAAGGACCCGGGTTCGATCCGGTAACCACATACCTATACTGGGTGTGGAGACTCACGCCCAGCAGCAGCTAGTACCACATACCACAGTGCCGGGCGTGGTGGCTCACGCCTGTAATCCCAGCACTAGGGAGGCAGAGGCAGGAGGATTGCTGTGATGAGTTTGAGGCTGAGCTCAGGGCCATCCTGAACTACAAAGTGAGAACCTGTCTCAAAAAACCTAAAAAAAACCCAAAACAGAGTAGAGAGATAGTTGTATGGAAGATTTGATGATTAAGAATATGACATCTAAAATTGTTACATATAGACTAATAAACCTAAATACAAAAGAGATTTGTGAGCTATATCTGAAATTTTCAATTTATGCAGTTTTCAGCTGTCAAAAAACCTACTAAGTATTCAGTGTAAATAAATACTGTTTCATTTTTTTTTTTTAAGGTTTTTTTGAGACAGGGTCTCGCTTTGTGGTTCAGGCTGGCCCTGAGCTCAGCCTCAAACTCACATCGCAGCAATCCTCCTGCCTCTGCCTCCCAAGTGCTGGAATTACAGGCGTGAGCCACCACGCCCGGCACTGTGGTATGTGGTACTAGTTTCTGCTGGGGTGAGTCTACACTCCCAGTATTGTTATGTGGTTACCGGGGATTGAACCTGGTTCCTTGTGCTTGTAAGGCAGGCGCTGGAACCACTGAGGTATATCCCCGGCCCCAGCCAAAGGTATATTAAATAATGTGTTTTGTCATTGTGGGCAGGTCAGTATAGGAAAGATATTCTAAGTGTTAATCAGACAAAATTGGAAAATGGTACAGTTTTAATTCCTTTACGAAAACTAACAGGTTTATAATGCTTATACTAACAGTGTAGGGAGAAAATTTCCATAGCACTGGTTTTAAATGAGTGGATATGTTTGAAATATTGATTGAGAAAACCAGTAACTAATTGCTGCATCAGATGATAGTTTGTATAAATTGATTTGTCATTAAATTGTGATAAAAATAGATTATATACATTCCAAGTCTCTGGAATTGAAAACCCAAGAAAAAGTAGAAAAATAAAAATACCAAGGAAACATTAAAATTTGCATCGGAGGTATTGACAGAGATAGAAATGAATTATACTTATAAGCTAGTCAATTTCCCAATTTCTATTAGCTCATTTGTTCCAGTGTCTGCCTGGCAAGCACAAGGTCCTGAGTTTGATCCCTGGTACCACATATCATAATGCCTTTCATGGTGGCTCACACCTGTAATCCCAGCACTCAGGAAGCAGAGGCAGGAGGATTACTGAGATTGAGGTTACCCTGGGCTACATAGTTCAGGGCCAGCCTGAACTTTTTGTTGTTGTTTCTGAGACAGGGTCTCACTTTGTAGTTCAGGCTGGCCCTGAGCTCAGCCTCAAACTCACATCACAGCAATCCTCCTGCCTCTGCCTCCCTAGTGCTGGGATTACAGGTGTGAGCCACCACACCCGGCACTGTGGTATGTGGTACTGATTGCTGCTGGGCGTGAGTCTCCACACCTGGCATTGTTGTATGTGGTTACTGGGGATCGAACCTGGGTCCTTGCGCTTGCAAGACAGGCGCCAGAACCACTGAGCTAAACCCCTGGCCCAGCCTGAACTTTTTTTGAGACCCTGTCTCAAAAAAAAAATCAATCTCTGACTTGAAATACTCACATTTGTACAAAACAAAGTCTAAAGGGATTTTAAAGGTAGTGGAAATTCTAGGTCATAGAAGTGGAGAGTAATTTCATTAGGCAGATAAGATGTTACAAATTTTCACATTTAAGAGGTTATGTAGCATTCATGCAAGATTTTTGTTCAGCATCTTGATATGGATGGTAGTTTTACTGTTATAAACTGATTTAGATACATATATTTTAAAACATTCAAAATTAGTGATTTTATATACTGAAAATTCATTAAGTAATCCTTCAGTGAAAGAGAATACATGTAGCAAAAAGAAAAATAGTGAGATGAAACAATGCAGACCAAAGGTATCTTAACCCATTGTCTTTAATGTCAGTTAGTATAGGAGGTGGTGCATTTTAAAGCACCATTCCTGAAAAGCCAAGTGTACTATTTCCAATCTTGAACTCACAAATCATTCTCAATTTGATCTTGATTATTCACAAAACAATGTTGCTTTTCTTTGCAGTTTCCACAATTATTGTAGCAGATTAATTTTAGTGTCTGGATGAGTTTTCTGGAAGGCATTCAGTTTGTGCTGCAGATGCCTGCCAAATTATATTTTTTAATGACCTGGCTTATATCTGTTAGGGAGTGAGTCAGCGAGAGGGGGATGGAACTGGTAAGTTGGAAGAGAATACCCAGATCACTGTATTAGCTAATCAGATTTATTTTTAGGTAAATAATCAAATAATTTCTGTTATGTTCTGTGATAGAAATTTGTTTCTGTTCTTAGTGATGAGTATATTTTTTAACCTGGCAAGTATTGTCCCATACTTTTTTACATAGTTTCTTTGGAACTTTTCAATGTTTGTAATTCTGACTTTTAATTTTAAAAAAGAATTCATTAAAAAAATTCTCTATAGGGCTGGAGATTTAGCTCAGTGGTTCTGGATTTCTGCCTGGCAAGTACAAGGTCCAAGTTTGATCCCCAGCACCACATACCACAGTGCCGGGCGTGGTGGCTCACACCTGTAATCCCAGCACTCAGGAGGCAGAGGCAGGATGATTGTGAGTTCCAGGCTTGTGTGGATGAGTGGCCAGCTTATGCAACATAGTGAATTCAGGACCAATCTGAACTATAAAGTGAGACCCTGTCTCAAAAAACT
>PVIR01035789.1:0-16213 GCA_004026965.1 Petromus typicus | reverse complement strand
GTGTTGGGAACCACCCTGTTTGGGAATTGCAAGGTCAAAATTGACCAGGACTTCCTGCCTGCAAAGGACTTTGGACTTGACTCTTGTCTTCATCTCTGGTAACAACAGGGACTCAATGGTCCCACATGCTGTGATGCTTCAGGGCAGAACTGCACCGGATCTCCCCCTTCTCAAGGACTATTGCTGACATCTGCCTTGCTCCCGAGGAATCCTCATCTACATAACTTCTCTAGGACTATTGTTGGTGTGGCCCTGCCTTTCTGGGTTTTTGGGACTGTAGATAATAAAAGGTGTGGTAGGCTGGGATCCGGAGTCCTTGCCACCCAGAGTAGCATGGATCAGACCCAAGCTCAGTTTTCTCTAAGTCTCATTCTGCCTAATTATTAATTATTTCGCCGTGTGCCGTGAACTCACAGGAGACTAGAACTTAATGCAAAAGTTCTAGTTACGTTCCCTTCCCTTGTTTACTACACTTAGGAACATAAAGGAGATTACTGGAGCTGTTTTCAGTAAGTCAGTCAGGAAATTCTCAGAACTGTGGTGCAGGATCTAGATACCATTTTGACACATGACAATGGTATGATACTATGCTACTTGATTGAGTAATGGGGTATTCCAATCAACTATTTCAGGTATATTACTGCTTTACTGTATTTAAAATATGACGAAGTAATTAGAATACAAAAAGATATTGATATTATAAGTTTTTAATTTGATAAATTGGGTGGTGATTTTTGTTCCAAGCTAGATACTATATCCAGTAAATTACTGAATGCTGCATATATGTAAATGTGACCTCTTGCTTTTATTCCTTCATATATATATATATATATATATATATATGCATACATATATATGTATATATATATGCATACATACATACATATGTATATATGCATACATATATATGTATATATATACATATTTAAAGCATTAATTGATGTCAATATAATATTTTTAAAAAGACAAATACTGTCCTAAGTTGCTAGACTTAATACCAAGCTCTCAAGGTACATTATTAAAAGAATTCAGACATGATAGATATGCCTAAACTTTGAAGTCATTATCATGAAGTTCAGTTATTTCTATAATATAGATAGCCCTGCAGAGATGCCACTTAATAGAGAAAGCTTCATTATAAAAAGTAAGCATACCCAGTTCCATCTTACTAAAATTGTAGTGTTCTTTAATTATATAAGCAACTATGTATTTCTTTAATCTGCAGAATGTCTTAGTATTGGTTATTAAACTAAAATAAACTATTAAATTACTCTACAAACAATAAGCAAAATAAAATGTATTAAAACAAATACACTAAGAGAAATGCAAATATTCAAAACATTTAACCTTAACATCTTTGCCTACAGCCTTTATGTAGATCCCATAATGCCTGTAGGAGAATTTCAACTTGTTAATTTACTCCACATTTGCAATAATAGGAATGAACGTGTTTATATTTCTATGGAATTCTCTACTTTATATAAATTTATAACCTGAGAAAGCCAGTATAGAACTGACCAACAAAGGCAAAGGGAGCTAAAAGATCAGAGTAGGAGGAGGACAAGTCCTGGTTGGCTTGGAATGCAGTCCAGTAGAACTCTGTGTTAGCAAGACAGGAAACAAAGGAAGGTGGATATTTACAAAACGGCACATGCAAAGAATACTTATAGTAGCTTTATTTAAATAAACCTTAATATTGAAACAAATAGAATAAGTACCAATAGAAAATTGACAAAAAATTGAACTGAAATACATAGATTTTATTATATTTCAAATACAATAAGGTTTAAGTGATTATGAAATATTAAAATATGACAGTATTTAAACTTTATAAACATTAAATATGTGCAAGTATTTTAAAATTATCTTTTAAATTAAAATAAAAATATAAATGAAGTAAATGACTGTAAAGTTTTATTTATTTGTAATTCTTCCAGTAAAATTATTTTAGAGAAATAAAAAATAGATGTCTAAATTATAAATTAAGTTTGATAATTGGGAAAATCCTGCATTCTGTGATCCAGTGTATCATTATTTTATAATTTTCTTTTGTTTTGATGAAGACAGGAATCCAAGAAAAAAACACTAGGAAGGAAAAAGCTAATTTTAATTCAATATAATAATATCCAATATAAAATCAAGTTTATTTTCAAACTCTTCCCAGATACAATTTCTTACTGAGAGATTTATGCCAATGACATTTGTTTTCTGTGGTATCAGACAAAAATATTTATTTTTTAAAGTCTTTTTCTTCCTAAACAACGCTCAATTTGTAACTAGATTATTTGGATTTTCTAAATAATCCCAAGCAATTCCCCAAGGCTTTGTGTTGTTGTGCTCTGACTTTACATGATCAAAATCATGATTTTGTTGAGGTTATATACATTACTAAAACTGAAAATGCTTTTGGCAAGTAGATATCAAGTGAACTTATTCTCAAAGAAAACAGTAATACTGCAGCTTTGCACTTTAGTAGTTATGTACTATGCATGAAAAATGTATTAACAAATATGACAGTTACTTTCTTATATGTTTACTTATTCACTAATATCATGTTCTTGTAGAAAAATTTTAATATTTTAGTATATATAAACATATTATTCAAAATATTTCTGTGCTACTATAACTTTAGATTATTATATTGCCAGAGGTGATACATTTTTGAAATTCTATAGATCAAGTTTTTCATCTTCATTAGAGCTATAAAATTTAATCTGAAAATAACACATTATTTACAAAATCTTTGAGATACTGGAGAAAAAAATGAGTTATAGATAAATATTCCTTGATTAAAAATAGGTTATTAGGTTTTCTTAATAGAGAAAATAAAGATGTATATGAGTCCTAGCATTGTATGTTATATATTGTGAAACAGAAATTTCTCAATGTAAAATAGGGTGAAGGGGTAAAATGTTGAGATTGTAACAAAACAGTAAGGAAACAAATTTTATGTATATGGGGGGGAGGTAGGGTGGGTAGGGCTATGTGAAAAATGAGAATTAAGTTGTGTCTTTTACTGGTACAAATCCCCATTATGGAGTGCAATCATGATGTGTATATTTAATGTACCAATAAAGATTTTTAAAAAATAGTGCTTAGTATGTATTCCACATTATTGCTAGAAAATTGTTATATTTCCATGTCACTGATAAATCAAAGTCTTAAGAAATCAGGTAACTTGCTCAGGTCTTCATAGGTAGAAAGATTTGTACAAGTGATAAAATTGCATGTTTGTGATTATGTTAGCCACTTTCCAATACTTTCTATAAAAGCACACCCTCAGATTCCTAACTTGCTTCCTCTAGGCCAGCGATGATGAACCTGTTAGAGATGAGTGCTCGAACTGCAAACCAACACCTCCTTTTTATCACAAAGCACCAACACTACAATAAATCCTGAACTCTGAGGTTACTTTTTAGAGAAATAAACTCCTATATTAACATTTTTTCCTAAAAGAAAAATGTAACAAATGTGCTATGGGTTTGCCGGTTGCCTTAGAACAAACCATCAGAGCATATCCCACTTGGGACACTTCGGATCCAAACTGTGCACACCACAATCGTCACAAACCGTTCATAGTACATCCACCACTGAAAAGTATGGTGTGACACCCACCAATATAAGACTGACCAGATGTTGTCATATCTGTAATCAATCCCTGAACGCTGAATGTGAGAAGCAGAAGTATCAAGAATTGTAGCCCAGCCAGGTGATTTGGTGACTTAGTAAGACCCTCTCTCCAAGATAGAAGAAGAGACATAGAGAAGGGCTGGTGATAGAGCTAAGCACCAAGGACCCTGAGTTCAATCTCCAGGGTCACCTAGGTAAGTGAATAAGTGAAGACGTACATATATACATTCATGCAAACATACATAAAAAGTCTATTATTTGCACCCATACAGAACTGACTCATTTTGACTATGAAGGAACACAGCCCAAAAATCAATATTTTAATGATGATCTTTAGGGTACTCATATTTGAAGGTCATGTTAGTATATTATAATAATATAATAACTATAAGTTATTATTTACTGTAATATGACTATTATATCACTAATATAATAGTATGTATGAGATTTAAGTTACTAAATCCTTATATTTGTAAAAAATCATAAGATGAGGTTTAATACACTAACTAAATCTTCATATTATACAAACATAAGAGACATTAAGCTTCTTCTACTAAAGAAATTTATTAAGCTAAAGCATTGAAGTAAATGGAGATGATTTAGAGTAAAATTTATGTAGCTATAAAATCCACAGTGTTTCTTTATAAACGGAAATCTGTATAAAATAAGTGATAATATATTAAAAGATTCTCCAAGAAATAAATATAGACCAAACCCAATCTAAACTCAAACACATAAGTTAAGGGTAGAGAGATCAACAATAGATAAGAAAAAGTGGTTAATTTATGAACATAGATAGATAACACTAAAAGAAAATGGAGACATCCACTTAAAAGTCTAACTTAAGAAATATAAAAATGTAATTTTACAGTTAAGAACCTAACAAACACAGGTTACTTTAACCATGAAATCTCATTCAACTTCCATGCACTGAGTCATGTTTAGGGTCATCTGAGAAATGGTAATTTGTCATTGGTCTTCCTCACAAAAAATTTAGTTCTGATCAAGTTATGAGCAAAACATCAGACAAATGCCAACAAAAGGATGTTCTGCAATATATTTGATAAGTTTTCCTGAAAAGTTTGAAGGTCACATGAAAATCTTAGAAACGGACAAAGCTCAGAATCACAAAGGACATGTCACAACTAAATATTCCACTGTATGCTAGGATGGATATTGGAACAAAAACGTCTATCAGGTAAAAACTAAGAAAGTATTTTGCTTTATGAATTTTATCTAATAACACTATATCAGATTGGTTTAGTAGTTCTGACTCACACTATTCTTGTGTAAGTTAATAACATCAAAGGAAATTACACGAAGGAGGTAGGAGTTTGATGTATATCCGTTCATTTTTGTAAATGCAATATTATTCAAATAATCAGAGTTTGTTAAGCAGAACACTGTAAAACATTGATCTAGCAACTGGACATTATAAGAAGCTACTATAAAATATCAAAACCAATGTGAACCTTATGTAGTGCAAGAAATCCAAAGAAGATAGAAAGACAAATTCTATAATTGCTTTAAAATAATCCTCAAAAGCAAAATTAATATAAGTACTAAATAACTATAAATTTAATAACAATAAGTTACAGTTTATCAATCAAAAATAAAATATTAAAAATGTGTACACATAAGTATAATTGTTCAATGCTAAATATGTAGGATGAAGAGTGGAGGTCCCTGTTGGAGTCCCTGCAGTAAACCAGATATTTCTAGAGTAAAATTCCAGAATGAAAAAAAATTAGAGTAGAATCTCCAGTTTATGCTAATATATTATATACTATCCTGTAAGAAAACTTACTTTTCCTATAGTTAGATAAATGCACATTCTGAAAGAAGTCTGGGCCTCAAAGATTCACAAATGAGCAAGTCTATATTTGCTGTAGACACTCAAAGAAGGAAAACACCTCACAGGCTCTTTCTGTCCGTGAACTGGGCAGTCCTGGACGTTTTTTCCTTGCAAGGCATGTTAGACAGCAGTGCACATACCCCTGTGGTCTGTGCATATTTCCTTGCTGAAGAACAATATAATAGATTCAAAATCTCTCACTCATTCATTTCATGGTTTCATTGCACAAAGAAATAAATGTAAAAGGTAAATTATAATCAATAGTTTATCTAAAGAATGCATATATATATATATATATATATATATATATATATATATGGAATACTCTAAAAATCTTAAGGATTAACAGCATGGTAAGTCTGTTTTTCTGAATAGACATTTGAGTCATCCTTAGACAAAGAAAAAAGCTTCTAGTACAACCTCTCCTATCATTCTCTCTAATCCAAGTTCGTAGTGAATTACAGTGCTTTCTACTCAGTGAAGATGATGTTTATGGGCAAGTGTGCAGCAACATGAACTTAACATCTTTCAAAACCTTATAATGCAAGTAGTGGTCATAAAGAAACTATTAGGAAAATCAAATAATGATGGGATATGCTTGGGAAAAAATCTCTGCCTATATTGAGAATTGCACTGCAGCTTTATTAGGTATTTAGTTTTATTCTCCCTTCATAAAATACATTCACATTTTGGCCTTTCCCATCTAGGTTGGATTATATCATCCCTTACTACGTTGCAACCTAGCTGGTGACTTGGGCCACCCAGTCCCTGTGATGCTCCTAAATCCCAGTGGTGACTATGTGCTGACATTGGATTTAGGCATATCTTGATGACCAGGTAAATTTTCTGTTCCTTGAAACAAAAACTAGAATTATAAGAAGTCCTGGTGATAATTAATGATTTGGTTTCACTTTTTTTGATTGTTATAGTTTCTCTATTGATAACACATACGCTTTCCAAAATTGTATCTAGTTTTTGGCAAAATTATTAATAAAAGAAAACAAATTAAAAGTAAAGAAAAATAGAAATTCCCATTATGTCTTTCCTATAGCAAGTGCTGTCAAAATATGCATATGCACTCCTTGTAAGCTATCTCTTGGAGATCAGAAAATAGACATGCCCAGGCCACGGAGCATGGATTTTCTCTCAAGCTTTGAGGAGGGAACGAACAGTAAAGAACAAGCAAATGAAATTTAATTGAAAAACATAAAATAAACCAACCATTTAAATAATATTCATCTGAGTACCTAACAATACAAATATGGGTGGAGTTAAAAAGTTGCTCTTAATTGAACTACATTAAAATATGATTAAGATATTTTATAGCTTAGAAAAAGTGAACTTTAAAAAACTTTTCCATGATTCTCAAGCATTACTAGATGGCTTAAATGACTGAGCATCATTGCCATGAACTTGAAAGTCACAATGCTACTAACATGAATCAATGTTTTGTTTGACTTCTGATTCAAACCATCCCATATGGGTGAATATATTTTAACCTCTTTGAGGTAGCTCTATTCCTTACAGAAATTTAAGCTACCAGAACAAGAACAAGCAGTATAAAAATTAACCAGAGAGAAATGAAATTATCATAAGAAAAACTCAGGAACTAATCTATTCAGACACACATAGAAATCTTGATGAACAAGAAGAACATTTTCTTTGGCAAGAATAAATTTATTCTTGGGTCAAATATAAATTGGATGGGATTAACAAAAGGCCATTTTTACTATTGAGAGCTACATTTGAACTTGTTCAATTCCTAGAGTATTCACACAGAATTGAGATACATTCTCCACCAAAAATATAAAAAGGCAAAAACAGGTATTCACCCATCCCACTTATTACCAGCTTGCAAAATAAAGACAAAAATTTGAACTTATTTAAGTATCTAAGAAATTCTGCTCTGTTTAGGCTGTCAATAGTCATTTTTTGAACTTTACCAGATGATTTTCATTATATATATATATATATATATATATATATATATATATATATATATATATACCTCCTTGTTAATTTTTTACTCAGGGATACCATTCCACGGAGCGAATAGGTTAGTCCTAAATTTTTTTTCTATCCTGACAGCCATAAGGACTTCTGAAGATGTTCACCAATTCAACTCACTGTACATAAATGTCTCTTCCTACAGCTAAACTTTTTCAACAGCTAAACTCAGAGATCAAAACATTTTGATCTTTCAGTTCATTAAGTTGAGTAATTATGGCTCTGGAAAGAATGATAGATAAGCACTACCATTTAACATAAAACAGATCGAGAAATTGAAACAAAATTTATTTGTGTAATGTCCATATAAGCAGATTGTAAGTGTTGATAGAAGTAAAATAGAGAAGCAAATAAAAAATGCTGTTTTACTTAATTTCCTTTGGAAACATCATTTTGGTGACTAGAAATATAACTCAGAGCTAGTCTTGATTTCACTCTTCAACACAAAGAAATAAAATCATTTAAATACAATTTAAGAAAATAGACTACATGTGTTAAATATACAAAATGTTTATGGATACAGTGGTCTCTTTTACAGAAAATTAATTCTAAGAATGTTTCCTCCATTCGCTAATAACTATTGCATTCAATATGATTATGTCTTTATGCCTAAAAGAATGGCACTATCCTTGAAAATGTTCATTTGAAGAGGAATTTTATTTCTATAACAGTTTATAGTCTCACTCATAACAACTAATGATGGAAGAAAGTAGTTTCATTTCAATATATAGTAGGTTGATGATTTAGTAGAAAGTACATATTTCTAACATATCTTCATCTATCCACAGTGTGGAGGCACAAAAGAGCTTATTTCCTAGTGCCATGCACTTGAAAGTCATAGTATTACATAATGAATCCATGTTTTGTTTGACTTCTAATTCAAAGCATTTAATTTATACTTTGAGAACCTCTAGGATTCTGTGACCTTGTTGCAGTGAGAGGGAAAGACCCTCCCCCAAGCAGAGGGACAGGGAAAGCTCTTCCCAGATGCATCTCTGATTCTCAGAAGACAGTTATCCCAGAGATTAGGCTGGAATTCTATCTGTTGTGCTGTGGTGTTGGTGAAATTATTACATTATTGAATAACAAATCATATATGATAATCTGTCCTGGCAAATAAAATAAAAGACAAGTAGTAATTCCACAAATGTTTTACTTAACTGATATCATGGCATGGTAAATACAAATTAATTCAATACATCATAATTAAAGATGGCTTTCAATATTACCACTGTACATACACCATGTGTTATTAGAGAGTTTTTATTTGAGTACATTTCATTTAAAATACATGGTATAGTATCATTCCAAAATGGCTTTTATAAAAAAGTTTCTTAAGTGAAATTCAAATAATTCACTTTCATATCTTCATGAGATTATAAAGTACTCAAATAGCTTTTGAAAGAATAAAAACATGTCTTAAAATGTAATTGTGGAAATTATATCAAAGTTTATAACTTCTATATCTTTTCTGAAACAAAGAAAAATCAAATGGAACATTAAAAGGTCAAAACAGTGTGTGAATCTAGTAATGTGATTTAAAATGTACCTTGAAAGTAAAGCACAGAGAGATTAGAACGTTCAGGGTAACTTTATTATCCACAGTGAGATTATCCGATGCCATAAAGCATCATGGCACAAATATTGTTCATTTATGTCACCATAAAGAGATCTTTATTGTGAAATAATCAGTACTACTCAATAGAATATCTAGGCTTACCATTACTAATTGTATCTCTATAAATCAATTTTATAGTGATGTAAAAGGTAAAGATAAGACTGTCAAAGCTTTAGTATTAATGACTCAAATAAATACACTAATATATTGTCTCAGTATGTCTCTTACAAACTGATATGCAAAGAATAGGCACAGGAAAAAAAGATCTCAAGTGTGTTAAAACTTCCAACAAAACAATATAAAGTGACTGTGCATCTCTTAAACGTTTGATATCACTTCATTTACTAAATATGAGTTTATTTAATGTGAAATGATAACAAAGAGCAATCGGAATTCTTTTTCAGCAATACAGAAAAGGTATATATTTTCTTCTAAGTCAATATTTACTTGATTGGAAAGAACCATGATAATTACTTATTGATTCAAAAATGGTTTAGAGTAATCCTTTAAAGAAATCCAGGTCAAAAGAGAGCAGAAGCCTTCAACGTGAAATCCAGTGCTCCCACACTCTCCAGTCTCCTCTCCACATGAGAATGAAACGGTGCTCAAAACAGTCCTGTGTGAGTATCATTAAAATATTGGTCATTTGTTTTAAAAATCTTATCTGTAAAGCAAAACATCGATTTATCATTACTCATCTTTTTTGTCATTTGTGAGATGTAGTTTTATTTCAATTATTCCCACAGAATGGAACAGTAGGCTCTTTGTACTATCTAGCTTGCATTCTTAGCAAGTTTTTGAAGCTCAAAGAGCACTGATATAGTTGCTCAAAATTATGACAAGTTTTATTCAGGACTGGAATTTTTAAGGCAATTAGCTCTATAATATGAAATAAAATATTCTACAGGAAGATATAGCTTGAAATAATAAACTCTATATAAAAGACAAAGCCAAAATGTACACTATATTACCTACTATCATTGATGTGAACATTTGGTGCTGTACATGTGTTGTTCTTGTTTAAATGCATTCCTGAGCAATTACTGCATTCTCCCAGAGCTGGTCCTGAGATGGTTGTTGTGGACTCTCACCTCTTGTAAGCTCACCTGAAAGTCGCTTTGCATTTCGTATTGATTCTGTTGCTCCAGAAAACCCTCATAAATATAGTAAAGCTGCTCACCATGTAACACATGAGGTGAAGATAGGTCCACACTTACTATACACAGAGGAGTAAACAACCGAGTCTAGGTTGTTGCACACACGAGGTACAAGAATGACCAAGCATGTCACTCTCATGGCTTTCATGGTGAACAGAGAATGACTGATACTAACACCAGGAAATTTAATTAAATGAAGTCTTCTGGGAAAGCAGCCCCTGGAGTATGCTCTCAAGCCAAGACTTTAAGAAACTGCAAGCTTTAGTCAGGAAAGGAGCCTAGAAAATTGTTCTTAGGGCAAATCAAAGGCACGGACAAAGTATCCTTGGGAAAATTCTGAGTTTCCTGAAAAGGAAAAGTCAATATTACTGGAAAACACTGACCAATGGGCTGAGTGACATAGGAAGAAGCTAAAGAGGAGCCTGGAACTGGATAACAGGACACTGTAGGGGAAATGTGTATTATTTAGAGGGAAACTACTGAAGAATTTTGCAATACAGAATGCATTTCTAATCTATGCTTTATAACCAGCTTTCTATTCAAACAGATTGACTAACAAGCATGTAGTTAGGAGGCTTCTGCTACTTCCAACTATTCCACAAACACTGTCTGAAGTGAGTTCACAGAAATACCAAATGAAGTCATGTGGTTCTCTGCCCACAGACTACTGCAGCTTTTTTCTTCCTCAGAGTAAAAGCCCAGATCATTGAAACCTTGTACATCTTCTTTCAGCTCAATGTCATGCCATTGACATTTGTATTGAATTTTTCACTTCAGTTGCTGCACTTTCTATCTTGAGAATTTTCATTTGCTCCTTTATACTTCACCTTTATCAATATTCTTTATTTTAAGAAATACAATTATCATAATTTATTTTACATAGGTGTTTGTAATGTATGCCAGAAGCCATCTTCCAATTGTCTGTTGTTATTAACATTTATGATTAACACTTGATGTTGTTTGGTATTGGTGTAATAATTTTGTGAACTAAGTCTGTAAAATGGGTAATCTGTCACATATGACCACTGAGATTTCTGATTATCTGTTTAGTTGTTATTAATAATTTAACAGAGTTTTTCTTAAGTGCTTTGAACCAACACATCTCCCAGATATTGACAGTGCTCTTCCTTAGCATGCTGAGTCATGCTATTTGTTCCATACAGATCATTTGCAACTTATTGTCTCCCTGTATAATGACATGAGGGGAGAAAATGGGCCAGATTTTAGCAACTCCTCAGGCTGAGGATTTAGCTCAGTGGTTCCAGAGCCTGCCTTGCAAGCACAAGGTCCTGGGTTTGATCCCCAGTAACTACATACAACAAAGCTGGGCGTGGAGGTTCACAACCACCAGTAATAAGTACCACATACCATAATGCTGAATGTGGTCGCTCACGCCTGTAATCCAAGCATGTAGAAGGCAGAGGCAGGAGGATTTCTGTGACTTTAAGGCTTGCCTGGGCTATATAGTGAGCTGCAGGCCATCCTGAACTGTAAAACAAGACTCTGTCTCAAAAACAAAATAAATCAAAACAAAACAAATACTCAAGTATGTCCTGGGAATGCCTACAGTTCTATACCTATTTGTCTTTCTATATTCCCAAAGATCTACCATAACTTTTCAAAATTCCTATGTATATGTCATAATCCCCAGATTTTAATTTTGGATTAATTAGCTTTATGTTTTTAAAATTATTATTGCCCCAAGCAAGTTCAAGATTAACAACTTCTTTATTATTATTAAAATCCATTATACTTTTAGAAAAAACTGTTTGCAGTTAGCAAACTCAAAATCAGATCAACCGAAGACAATGAAAGTTTCCAGGACATAATAGTGATAATTTCTGTGGCAATGGGATTTTGAATGGAGTTTAATTGTGTTTTGCCTAATCCAAGAGCTTTCATGTCTATCATGTTTGTTACGTTGTTGGTACTGAACACAGTACTGTAGTTCAGGGATCCATAGTGTCTCCCGAAAACCGACTGGCACTGGTTGCATGTTAGAGCAGGCCTCACAGCAGGAGGTGTGCACCAGATGAGCTAGTACTTACAGCCACGACTCATTGCTGGTATTCTCCTGAGCTCTGCTACCTGTGTAATCAGCCACAGCACTAGATGCTCATAGAACCATGAACCTGTCTGGGACACACATGGGCTCAAGGTTACAGAGTCCTCATGAGTGTAAAATGATAAGAAGAAAACTAAACTGCTCAACAAAATAACTGAAACAAAATGCACAGTAAATGCAATGCACCTGACTTCCTAAAACCATTCCCTATTGCCCATCCCTTCCGGTTAATTGCAAATTGAAAGCTGGTCACTGGTGAAAAGAAAGAAAAAGTTTATGAACTGCATCTGCGGCTGGAGAGGATGAAATGGATACAGAACACGACAAGGTGCAGTGAAACCCACTGTTCTCACCAAGATTCAGACATTTTTCTTGACTAAATGTTCCTTAGATTGCTTCAAATGCTCAGTAGATTGTCAGTAATTTTATAATAGATTCAAATCACAATGGCTACATTTTTACTGAATTAACGGAGAAGCTTTTAGGAGCTTCTTTCTCAGCCATGCCTTGCTAACATCTCTCTCATTTTAACAAAAGTGAAACGATGAGCCACAGGAGATGAGCAGAGGTTTCCAGTGTCAACTAAGAAGACTTTAAGGCATTTACAGCTTAACCATTTGCCACAAGACCCTGACACCGTCCAGATCCAATGTACTTCAAGGTACATTTTTTCATCTGTGTCCTGTCCCAAGCCTTATCTTTCCACTGAAAGAGGGAACATAGTTCTCCTTTATAGTGCATCAAGTATGTCAAAGGCTTTCATTATCTTAAGTTCTGTCATGTATTTTCTATTTTATAATATTTCAAATTTTTTGTGTCAAATCAACATGAATTTTTTCTCTGTAATAAAGTTTATTTGCTGCAGCCCTTTTGCAGGACTTTTGTCCTCATTCTTGGTGATGGTGTGAGAGAGAAGAATTCCACGTTTTTTTCAGGCCTGGAAAAATCCAGTAATTTCTCCACATTTCCCGTTTTGCATTTATGTCAAAAATAGTTCCATTTTACACCAATAACATCATATTTTATAATGCAACTAAACATGTTAAAGTCTGAATAACCACCAGATATCACAAGATGATGTGTTCACTTACTATTGCATACTCTTTTTATGATTTTGCTCCTGTAAACTCCAATTCTTTCCCCTTTTATACATAAATTCTAACAATGAAATTTCCCTCTCAAAATATTCACTCTTAGTTAAAAATCCCTGGCTTTCCCCCACCAGCTATACTTTTCAATCTTGCCATCTCTAAAGCCTTCTTAATTTCCCTGGGGTGCAAATGAGATCTTGACCCTAAATTTTCACAGTCTTTTTATACTCATGAGACTTTTTGCTACTACTTTCAAAAGACATAAGATATTAAATATAAAATTGTGTGTATTTCAATATACTGTACCTGCTAAATCCTATTTTCTGCTATAAAAAGCTTTATTAATCATTAATGCAGGCTATCAAAATATGCTATATATATCATTTTTATATATATACAAAATTATATATACAATATATATATGAATCTATATCTAATGTATATACATTATATATAATTTCATATATATGTACATATATATGAAAATGATTTTTCAAATAAATAATGACTGGAAGCTACTGATAGAATGTGGTGTATAGTATTTCTGAGCAAATTGTATATCTAACTGAATTGTATTTTTCTTAGTTATCATTGTGATAATCCAATATTTGATTTAATAAATAAAAAACAAAAATTTTGTAAATAAATACAATGAAATATTTTGTAAAATTCAACTATAAATTGAATCCTTTAGAAGATACTAAATATATCTTATTTAAAACTGCACACATGTGCTACATACTCATCATATATACCTATAGATACTCATTATTGCAATTTAAATACAACATATGTCAAATTTTAAAAAATGCTTAACTTTAATAAATTATTCAAATATGTTTGTTTGTACTTTCCTTCTATTAATTAACATTTGAAGAATATCCACTTCTGTTTTTAAATGAATAGTTTTTTTTAAATATTAATAGCATGTTTATCTTCATGCAAGAAGAAAAACTAGTGCAGTCAGACAATGAGTGCACTAAAATAATTTAATGCAATACTGTATTCCTAAGTTTGTACTTTAATGAGCATCGTTAAAAAATATAGTGATAAAGATAACATCATTTTATTCTTTTTCACATGAAAGTTTCAGCTAGCTCAGTTTCCAGTATCATAGTTTTGACAGGAGTATAAAATGTTATCATAAGTTCACCGAACTAGTCATAAAATATAAGCTCAGAAATCCAAATATACCAAATTCCTATAATCATTTTGCCTTTGTATTTAATGTTCTTTCTTGGATTACTGTACCACTATTATTATCACTGTCCCCTTTCACCTGTATTCACTTTACCCTATGGACTGATTTCATAAATTTGTGACAAAGCTCTTTATAGATGAATACAGGGTAGTTTTCTGAAAAACTTTATTCCTTGCAAAGATTTACTGATCTGCTACAGTTTATATCTGTGATGTTCTCCAAAGGCTCTTGTGTTAAAGAGTTGGTCCTCAGCTTGGTGCTATTGACAGGTTGTGAACATTTGAGGAGACAAGGAGTTGCAGAAGGGCCCCATCGGGGCCATGACCTGACAGGGATGTAGGTCCCAGCCACACCTTCCTAACGTATTTTCCAAGTTCAGCACCCTGCAGTGCATGATTTTTCTCTGGGCCACTGTCATAATGTTCTGCTTCCCCTGGGATGTATGTAAGGGACCAGTGCACCATGGAAAGATACTTCTTCTCTCAGAGCCAAAATCAACATTCCTTCCCCCTTGTATGTGATTTACCCATGCATGTGTCACAGGAATGTGAACCTAACACCCAGTCAATATATGAAACACAATAATCTAAAATGTTTTTTCAAAAATATTTTCAAAATCCCGAGGTATACATGAATAAATCAACAAATATGCTATATTTTTCCTACCTTTTTTGAATGGTGTGGCTAAACACCTCCATTGGGGATACAGATAACAAGGCAATTACAATTACAATTTAATTGTATACTCTGAACAAAAGACAGGACTAGGGAGGAGAAATTCAGCAGTACCACTCCATCAAGATGACTCACCCCCTGATGCTTCAATGCAAGGTAAGAGAGGAAAATGTACTCAAAATTGTTGTCCATTAAGCCATTTCTGTCTCTTGTACGAACAAACATAGCAGCACCATGCTTACTTTGACAAGAGGATGAAATCTTAAGTATTTCAGCAACAAAAAACAACTATGTTAGTTTAAAAATGTTATAAGAGTGTTTGGCATGATGGCTCATACCTATAATCCCAGCACTTAAGAGGCAGAAGCAGGAGGACTGCTGTGAGCTTGATGCTTGCCTGGGCTACATAGTACACTGAGGGCTAGCTTGGACTACAAAGGGAGAACTTTTCTCAAAAAAAAAAATATATATATATTATAAGAAAGTTGCGGTTCTACAAAATGGAGTATCACTCTGCCATAAAAAATGATAAGTTTGAATCATTTATACTTAAATGAACATACCTTGAGGACATCCTCGTAAGTGAAATAAATAGGTCACAGATGTGTAAATATCGTATCTTTTCTCTAGTATAAGAAAATAAAGATGTAAATGAGTTCTAGAATGTATGTTATATATTGTGAAATAGAAAATACTCAAAGCAAAATAGGTTGAAGGGGGAAAATAATAAGATTATAACAAAAAAGAAAGGAAACAAAGTTTATGTATATAGGAGGTGGGGGTGGTAGGGTGGGTAGGGTGATGGATAAAAATGATAATTAAATTGTGTCATATACTGGTACAAATTCCCATTGTTGAATGCAATCATGATGTGTATATGTAATGTACCAATAAAGATTTCAATAAAAAAAAAA
>PVIR01035788.1:0-16208 GCA_004026965.1 Petromus typicus | reverse complement strand
AAAAAAAAAAAGAAAATAGGATGTTTTATTACCTTTTTTCAGAATAGCCTATTTATTTCCAAAGACTTGTCCAAAGTGATATACTGTATATAAAATATTCTGCTTTCATATTGAAGTAGACACAAATCATCCCAAACTCTTTCTCTCACCTCAATGCTATTAGTGTCTGAAGTCACCGAGTAATGGCCTAATTGTGTGAGCAACAAACGTCCCATATAATCTGTTCCACAGTTCATTGGTCTGTGGCACAATCCCACACAATTAGATATATTCACGAGTCTTCAGGGTGGAAACATCTTTGTTTCCTTGTTGAAAAGAGCAGCTCTTCCCAAGCTACTTCCCTCCCTTTTCCCTTTTCCCTTTTTTTTTTAGACAAGGTCTCACTTTGTAGTTCAGGCTAACCCTGAGCTCAGCCTCAAACTTACATCACAGCAATCCTCCTGCCTCTGCCTCCTGAATGCTGGGATTACAGAGGTGAGCCACCATGCCCGGCACTGTGGTATGTGGTACTGGTTGCTGCTGGACGTGAGTCTCCATGCCCCGTATTGTATGTGGTTACCGGAGAATCAAACCCGGGTCTTTGCACTTGCAAGGCAGGCGCTGGAAGCACTGAGCTAAATCCCCGGCCCTCCCTTTTTTCTTGCCTTGTGCAGATGTGAGGGTCAGGGCCCCAGCAGCCATATTCAGTAATGAATGAATAATCAAGAGGGATTCAGACATCCTGAATCTAGCATGGTAAAATTGCTAAAATTAAGATAAAACTCACCTAACTTCAGGATTTTTATTGTATAAAATCAATGTTTATCAGAGTTTTGTAGGCAAAAGTGTTCTTTACTCTTATAAAATATATATTGCTAACCTTGGTTACTTAGCCCCTCTGTTTTTCTATTTGTCTGATTGCTTCTCTACTGCTCTTGAGCCCATGTGTCAAAGTCTGTCCAACTGTAGACACCTGTGATCTACATTTGCATTATACATTGTTTACCAGTGTGTGTTCCCACAAAAAATGACATATTATACTAATAAAGAGAATGAAGAGTCAGCATAGAGTTTGTAATCAAATATATTTGGAAAACATTAGACAATCTTTTTGCTTTCCAAAGCTTCATAATACACATAAGAGCACTAAAAAAATGTAAAAGTAGAAAAGTTGAAGTAGTAAAACCTAATTAATATTTAGAAGCTTCCCAGGCTTCTAAAACACTGAACTAATGAACTCAACTGTTCATCTGTCAGAATTAGAGTTTGAAGGGTCATATGTGGTAGCACTGTGCCACACTCATCCATAATTATTTTCTTAATCGTTGTTTTATGCTTCTGGTTTATAAATGTAGGAGTCTGTTTTCCATCGCCGGGACAAAGTAGCTGACACCTCCGATTCAAGAGAGAGATACATTGTGGCTTACAGTTTCAGAAGCTTCCGTCCCTGGTAGCCTGACAGGAGCATTATAGTGGAGGGTATGACAAGGTAAAGCTGGGAAGTGGAGTGCAGGGGAAGAACACTACTGAGCAAGGGACCAGGGGTCCATTGTAGGCCCTAAGTTGACACTCTGCTCCCACCTAGACAAATCCAGGTATATTCTTTATCAACCTCCTAAAAGTCTCTCTAGCTACTAATCAAAATTAACCATTACAACATATATTCCAATAAATTTAAAAGAAACTACTACAAATTCGAGCCAACAATTATGCTGACATATCCAAACAGTGGAAAGCAGTCATAATACATGAAATTAACTAGTATAAGGTCCACATTTCCTCTGGCTAGAAGATGTTGTCTCTAATGCTACCCAGCATGTGCTTGTGCATGTGCAGCTCCAGAGGAGATGACTTCTTCCAGTGTACTTTTTTGAGACACGCATACTTTGATTAATCTTTTCTACCTCTCTACAGGCAGGCAAATGCTGTGATTCTATGAAACAAGCAGTTCTCTCCAATCTGTGATGGATTTTGGTTTATCATGTGTTTTTCAGGTCCTTCTTCACCCTGGATCATGGATTTGTTCTCCCTTTGGGAATAGTCTATTTTCTCAGAGGTGTTTGAGGAACTTCTGTGAACCCTAACTTATAGTCACCACCCTGCTATCTTTTTCCAGCTGACTTACTCCATGTCATGCGCCCAGCTGTAGCTATCAGGGTAGGGTTTTATCATTTGCTCTCTTCATACTGTCTCAACTTTTTAGCCAGTATAATTTAAACCCGAGGTTCTTGTCCTGTTTTGCAAGCACGAACAGCCTCACAACGTCTAGGCGTTTTGCCAGAAATCTAAACTTTGTTGAACTATGTTAAAAGGTTAAGCATTTCACATAGTTTGGGTTCCCCCACCCCCACTGCAATCCTGGCCTCTGCTTGTTTCTTAAATGTCTTTTTTTTTTATCAAGAAATGGAATAACTCATAATGTGCTGGGTAGAATATGTCCAGCCATCATTCTATAACCATCGCAGGGCTAAAAACTCCAAACAAACGTTCATCACACATCTGTCTTCAATCAAAAGGAGCAAAGAATACGGACTCCATTTAGTCTGTCTCAAGATAAAATGCAAGACAATACAATTTTTAAATGAGCCTCTCATCAGTTGCTTTTCATGATTTCGATATGAGTGATAACACTAAACTGTCCCGAAATGAATATCTATTAATAAAAATAAATTCCAACCTTTCCAGGCTAGAGGAAAAATATATGATACCAACTCTTTAGCCCCTCATTTATAAAACGTGCCTATGATTAATTCCTGCAATGCTGGAAACCTGTTTACTCTTGAGCAAGTTGCTTCTGAGGTTTGCAAGCCCATAGCCAACACAGATAGCAAAGAAAAAGAAAGTTAAACCATCAAGGAATCATCTTCAATTTATTCAGTCCCTTGAGGCCCACACCCCAGTGAGAATGTCTGTCGTCGACCTGTCTGCTAAGATGTTTCCCACATTAGCTTTGTTCTTTCCATTCCTACTGGATCGGTCTGGGTCCCACCCTCCACCTCCTTTTGCCTGGACTCCACAGGGGCCTCCTCATTGGTCTCCGGTCTTTCATTCTATCTTTATCTCTCCAGAACACCAAGCCATTCTGTTCTCAGTGCCTTAGGGAAAAAAACACACACACATTTACTTGAAATTTTTATAGGTATGTCTTTGCACTACATAATAATGATATTCCATTGGGAGAATTAGTACATGTAAAAAGTACATGTTTCTTATCTTGTTTGGGAGGCCCTGCTTTTTAAGGCGTCTTCTTAAAATTTCTCTTTCTTTCTTTCTTTCTTTACTACCAAAATACCGAGTTGTTTTGCGTTTCCTTCCATGGTCTTTGACTGATTCATCCCTGTCCTTAAAAATTCTCCACTGAGGTATTGTTTCCCTAGGACAGCCTTCTCAGGCATAATATCTAGAAATCTTCTCTTCCCAAATTCTTATTTGTTCTTGACCCAGCGTCTCTTTAAAATATTCTTCACAGCATGTCCTCTTTCTGATATTTTTTTCTAGCTATTAATCATCTGTCTTCTGACTCCCTTCATTGGTCGTGGGAAAGAGTTATATCTAGTTGGCTATTACATCTCACAACCATAATACCATGTACAGTGTGGGAAGAATAAAATAAACATGTATTGGATGAATGTATAAGCAAGATAAACAAAACTGGGTGTTTACTTCAGCTCCTCTGGCCTAGCCATTGGGACATGTACAAAGAATACTTTTAAGGTAATTTGGGGTGAGGTCTAGCAAGGACTGGAAACCCTGACACATGCCTCGGACACAGCACACAAGGCATTACAGACTAAACCAGAGAAAATACAGTTACTTATTTACACAGAGAGCCGTTATTCTTTTCTTTTGGCAAAATGAACTTTCTCGGCCAGCTGTTTGCAAACCCACAGTCAACACTGATATAAAAGGGAGGATTTGTCATGTGTGATGTCATTTGTTCAAGACAATACTTTTAAGAAGAAGCTTCCCCGTGCAGAAAATGTTTTGCTTGATATATTATAAGGTAAAACACTGAGAGATTCTTGCTACATTATCACAGCTTTATAAAGAGTTTACAAATACTGTTAGGCACAGTCATACTTAGTGCCCTAACTTCTTAGCAAACAGACAAAGTAGATCTGTGATCAAATATTAGAGCCAAAGCTGGTCACTGGAAAAGTGTTTAAGAGATCTTTGGCTTCAGAGCCTAGTTTCATCTGGAGCCAGGATTAACAAGGGAAAGCATGACCAGAATGGAATGTGAGGTTGGAACACTGGGGAAAAGATGTCCCCAGAGCTGTGACTGCCTTTGGTCAGCAGCCCTGGGACCCGGGCTTATTTCAGTTTTATGAAATTTTGCTCTCATAGCCCGTCCATGGGATGAAAAGAAAACTCAGAAAAGAACCTAGAGGAGGAAACACGTCAGAATATGTTTTATATGATGAAGAATAATCATGGAAGATCACTTCTGCAAGATTGCAGATAGTGACAAACATTGGTAAGGGAAGAGGCAAAGAAGTCAACTGGCCTCAATTTCATAAATAATAGAATTTACAGAAGCACTTTTTCTGAGATTCTTCCTTCTACAGAGGAAACCAGAGGAAATCTTGAATCTGATAGAATTAGTTCTCAGCAGAGAGCATCTCATAAAAATGCTGTCCTACTACCGGCCATACAATATAAATGTCTAAAAATACAAGGTTATAATAATGATAAGCAATCTGGTATTCCCAAAATCTCACAAGAGAAATCATATAATAAGGAATAGGATTATAATTCCTTTTGAAGAGTAACATGAAAAAGAAAAATTATAGACCTGGATCAAAGAGATCGTTTCTGTCTTCATTTATTTATTTAATGAGAATCACTGGGTAATATTTTGAATCATCCACTGCACTTGGTACTGTGGGCAGGAAACTTTCATATCCTGAACATGAATTTTAGGAAAACTTGGGATGTAGCAACCCACACACAAGATGGAAGTGGACAGAGCCACAGCATAAAACCAACAGCAAGACTAGTGAGAAGGGAAGGTCTGAGCAGATTGAGACCTATGCTCATTGCTTTGACTGCATGCTACAAAAGTTTCTCTGTGGTAGGGACACACTTTCCAATGCAACAGTAATGAGAGTCAGGAGCTTTCAGAGGTAACTAGACCATGAAGACTCTGCACCCATGAATGAATGAATTACTCTTTTTTTTTTTTTTTTTTTTTTGAGACAGGGTCTGGCTTTGTAGTTCAGGCTGGTCCTGAGCTCACTATGCAACCTAGGTGGGTCTCAAACTCACAGCAATCCTCCTGACTCTGCCTCCCGAGTGCTGGGATTACAGACATGAGCCACCACGCCTGGCATTGTGGTATGTGGTTCTGATTGCTGGTGGGTGCGAGTTTCCACCCCTGGCATTGTTATAAGTGGTTACTGGGAATTGAACCTAGACTCTTGTGCTGCAAGGCAGGTACTACACCTCTGCGATAAACCCCCACCCCCAGATGAATGGCTTTTACACAGAAGTACACTGGTTATCTGAAGAGTAGTCCTCTGAATACAGGGTGAATAGAGCCCTTACTCTTTCTCTCACTCTCACATTCACTTGCTCATCTACTTCCACCATGGGACCCTACTCATGAAGATCCTCACCAGACACCACCCACAAGCCCGTGGACTTTCCAGCCTCCATAATCTCAAAGCAACTGAACTTCTATGGTTTATATGTTACCCAGTCTGTGGAATCTATTATAGTAACAGACTAAGACAAAGCCTTAGACTTTTCTAAAAATACTAATTAAATACTTATGTTTAAAAGTGTCTCTTCCTCACTGCTCAGCAAATATTACCAAAATAGAACTTTCCTCTTTCTGAGCAGGTGTATTTATTCCTAAAGACAAGAGAATAAATATCAAGTTAAATCCCAAAGATAGTGTCTAAGCTATGTTTCCCCCAGGTCCCCCATCCTCATTGTCTCTATATGTTCCCCCCAAATGAGACAGTTCTCCATAATTATTCTTCACTGTCCTGTCAAATGAAAAGCTCCCACTCACCAACTCAATACATTTTAGTTACATTTCAATAAGTACTTCTTCAACACCTGCTAAATTTTCCTTTTTAATTTTTAAGATGTCTTTGCCAACATGGCATAAATCTTTGAGTGGGGCACAATTCTACTTTGACAGTGACCTTACTGATCTATCCTTCCAGCTAAGCACATCCACTTTGCATGAGTGAATGGAGTAGGTAATAGGAAGACAAAGACAAAGGCAAGCACGGCACCCGTCCCTGGAGGAGCCTGTATCCTAGTGAGCACAAATAATCAGGACATCCCAAGACTGCTAAGCTATCACACTGGGTATTAAGAAGACATGTTATCAAACAAAGGCTGAGGTTTTCAGGAAAACATTTCAAGGGGAATAACATCAAAACAAACCACAGCTAAGAATAATCTACCCACATACAGAACAGAAGAAATATTCTAATCAGAGGATACATTTTCAAGAGCTCAGAGAAGAGACACATTCTAGAAATTGCAATGTGTAACCAGTTATGAACACTGAGGGGTAGCTATGGAGTGAAAGGTATGAGGGGGTAGAAGAAGCAGTTACAGTGATCAGTGGTACTCAGTTTTCGGAGTTAGCTCATGCCTAGAATCTCAGCACTTGGGAGGCAGAGGCAGGAGGATTGCTGGGAGTTTGAGGCTAGACAGGGCTACATAGTGGGTTCAGGGCCAACCTGAACTACAAAGTGAGACCCTGTCTCAGAAAAACTTTTAAGAAAGAAATTATGAGTTATCTTGTGAGCATGCATTTTGATACTATGTAATTTTTCTGACCTTCTTCTAATTATTTATTCACAAACTTATTAATATCCAAATCGACTTCATATTTTGTTCGACAAAGTATAAACGATTCCTATTGCTTCTTTAGTCCTCACATTATGCTAAATTTGGGTAGATGGATACCATTAAGAAGGGCTTCTGTTTCTTTCTGCTATGTTCTAATATCTTTTAAATCACTTCCTTACTTTTTGACACAAGATGTCCTACCTTGTATTTTCCCTGCCCCATCCTTGAATTATCCATTTTTACAAGAGTTGTGTTGTTCTTTTGTGTGGAAGATGGTATTTTAAATCCAAGATCTGAGTGCCAGAGGTACTCATTACTATTAGAATATCTCTGCTCCTAACTCACCAATAGAGATGGCTAGGAAATATATACACATGGGTATATATCACAGTCAAATCCACCTTTGGGTAGTTAAGCCTTTCATTAATTATATATCTATTGTGAATCTAATCATTTAATTAATCATATCTATTTATCTATCTCTGCACACATGAATGCATCCATCCATTCGTTATGTATTAGAGACCAGTAATCTACACGGATATCCAGAAGTCCAAAACAATAACAAAGTTCATTATAATTTTCTCTCTTCTGTATTTGTAACTGCCTTCTTGAAAACTGAAAACCTCACCTGAATTATTTTTCATGTAATTAATTGATTGAGCCCACTGCCTCTGTGTACCCTCACTTCTGGCTTGTGCTACCTCTTCTCTCTGTCACCCCAAGGATTCGCATTCTGAGATCCCCAGTCACAGAGCCGTTCCCTTCACTCAAGTTCCAACACCGTACCTCCCCTCTGCTGGCCGCCCACCTCATCCTGCTTCTGTTCTGACACCCTTCACCACATCCCTCTTCTCCATCCAACTTGGTCTCCAAGACCCCACTCAGGTCATTCCTACAAGGTCACTGCTTTCCTTGCTGAAGCCCTGATACCTCACTGCGAGTCACCTCATGCTACTTTTACCTGCCCCATCCCTGACCTGCACAGCAGATGACCCGGTAGGTAAAGTCTGTCCTCTTTCTTGCGTTGCGACTTTCTGCACACTCCATCTGCCTTTCTGCACGGATGTCCTTTTTAATTTGATCAAACTTTGACTGCTCACCCAGGACTCCCCTCCCCCTTGCACAGACACGTGTCTTGGCACATTAGGACAATGACACCTGGCATCTTGGTTCACACCAACCTCCAACTGATTGGCTTGAGGATGCTACACTCCCTCTGTGACACGGGTACTAAAATGTCTGCCTTGTGAGGTCCCAGCCAATGAATTTATCGCTAAATTATTTGGTTGAAGAGAAGTGCTTTAAAAACTCTAACCTAGACAGTGAAGGGCTTTGAAGATGCTACATACTTGTGATTTGCTGTTTCTAACCTTAATATTTTTAACTGTCTAATCTGTATAACTATGACTTATTACTGTATCTGAATAAAACAACATTCTGTGAGTTCATGGATAGCTCATAAGATACAAACTTCACCTTTTCAGTATTCTAGGGAGAGATTTAGCTTTATTTTCTCCTTCCCAAAGCAGACACATACAGGGGAGACACACACAATATCTTTTGTCATTTTTTAAAAAGTCTCTAGTCTGAGAATTTTTTGAGAATTACAAATCTATTGCAACTGACTCATAGATAATAGTGAGCCATTCAGAAAGTTAGCTCCATATCTGATAGTCACTATGGTTTTAGGAAAATCTGGCATCAGACACAACAGAGTCACCATTTAAACTACAACTAGCACCTGGCAAATGCCATTTTTTCCAATTTTTAATTTAAATTGTTCTCAATTTTTAATGTACATTTTGGGACACTGGTATAGACAGAATAGGGATGACGTTTGGATTAGTTTTATGAAATGATAAAACTTAATTCCAAAATATTGACTCATTTAAATATATTTTTAAACTTTGTTTATTGTCAAATTTGCTTCGAAATGTGATGTGTGTGTGTTGTGTTTGCCCGTGTGCATGATTGTTTTGCACGTACAATTTCACCCTATACTTTTATCTTAGTGCTTATCATGTTAAACCCTTAATTAAGGTTTTCATATTTGTGCAAGTCTATTGATTCTGATCATTGAAAAAATTCATAAGTTCAAGAAATATAAAAACATTCAGCAGTTAACTATGTAAATCAACACATTATGAATTACTTTATCCTATCTTTTCTTTATATAATGGATATGTTTAAATAACTAGTTAAAAAGCAAAACTTGATTTGATTGTTCAGTTTTGGATAAAAAAGAATGGATCAAGTATGTAATTGTTTTCTTTTGTAAAATCTGTAAGTAGTCATTTCTTAAAACTAAAGACTAAAGACTAAAACTTTTAGCCCTAGTTCTTCATGAAGCACCACTCCAAATAAGCAATTTTAGAATCCAACAGTGACTAGACTAGCATGTCATTATCTTTCTTTAGCAGAGTCATTTCTTCTTTCCACGTATGGATAGATATTCATTATTTTTCTTGGGTATTATTTAATACACATTTAATTACCTTTTGTTTTTGTTTTTGTTTTTACCAAGAATGCTGAAACTGTAGAAATTCCTGGAGTTTATTTTCTTTGGATTTATTTTTTAGAAATCTGTTATTTTAAAAAATATATGTGAATGCACCAAATTCAAAGATTTCGCAATGAATTATGCAATAAAGTACAAATTTTAAGAAAGACTATAATACCTTAGGTGTTTTATAATGTACTAGCTGGTTAATGAACACTTTTTACTGATCTAAATAATTCTGTGAAAGATGATGATTAAGTGCATCGGTTAGCTTTCCACCTTAGACACGCTTTTGATCTTTTTCCTATCTTACATTTTCTTCCTTCTTATCTTGAAACAATGCACTTTTCTCTATTAATAGATATATGGGATTCAGGATTAATATCATCTTTTCTGCTTGCATTACAGAATGAAGACGAATGCACGTGCAGTCCTCCTCCAGTGTGCTTTATGATTTAATAATGCGCAGCTCCTGGTCTTGTCAGGATTCTTAGCTCTGCAAGCATATTTTGGGGCCACTCAATCTCTCACAGCTCATATCGTGTGGGCATCAGGAAGACAAGGAAAATCCCCCAAGTGTTCTGCCATCAGGTACATGGAGCAAAGCAAGATACTCTCTTTGGCCAGTTATTTATTTCAGTAAAATATCTTTCTGGGTTCATTCAGAAAAATTTGCATTTTTATTTAAAGTCTTTCAATGGTATTACCAAACTAATCATTGAATGTATATATATGTTTTTAATAAATACCCAGAAGTTCTGCCCTTTGTTTATAACACAAAATGCATAAACATTTTTGCATCTAAAATAAAATACAATTCAAAGTCTGTGTATAGTTTTTACCATCTGTGTGGCCTGTGAGAGTCTATGGAAAAGCATAATGTGAAAGAAGTTCTCTTATTGTTAAATTTGCAAAATGTTTTGTAACATTTGGTGTAAAACAGATGAAATATAGTCCTATTATTCATGTCAATTATATATTCTTCTGCAAAAATTTTGTTCCTTAAACCCCCATGAACAAATTTCCCAGAAGGGGAGAAAATGTCCATTATCTGCAATTAAATCCTTGACTCGCCCTGTGCTTGCAGTTTGTGTGCTGAAGGAGGTCTTTGGAGGAAACCTGCATTACAAGAGCCGGAAGTAAACATGCATAATACACATGTCCAGTTTATTGGGAGTGCTGACTTCAGTACATTTTGTAAAGGTAAGAGTAAGGTTCTTCACAAACTTGGAAAGGTCGGGTTATACTAATGAGAACCATTTAGTCAGCTGTGTGACACTTACTGGACATTATAATCAAATTGCAGTATAAGCAGTAAACTCTTATGCGTGGTTTTTAAATCCATAAGGTATGCAAGAAATTCCCCAAATGAATGTACTTCTGAGCTGCGTTCAGCTGGGACATATGTTAAAATAAGGATATGTGACTGAGGCAGCCCAGGGGAGGAAGGAGGGTTAGAGACTGCTGGTGATCTCAGCAGTGACCCTGCTTGCAGATTAGGAGCTGGGACAAAGAAAGAGCGTGTGCAACAAAGCAGCGACCTGTAACGGTGCTGTGGCAGAGTTCAGATGAGAAGGGAGAGGATGTGAAAAAGAAAAAAGGATATAAAACTCTAGCCTTAAACATGGAGGATATGTAGGAGGAGAGAGTCATTTACCATTTGTCACAAAGCTACATTTATGGGACTTTTTTTTAACTTACACTAAGAACAACTTTTTGCATCAATAAATTAGAAAATCAATTTCATGGGTCTTTGCTATTATTTTATAGTAGACAGTAAAAGTAGGTAAACTAATTTATATAAGTAAACTAATTTAAATAATAAGTAAACAGATTTAGATAAACAGATAAACTAATTTAAGTTCTGGCCAATCCTTCATATTAATTTTATACTCTCTAAGGGCTGACCCAGTCTGGAAATCCAAAACCACAAGTATATACATATATATTAATTATATACATATACCTATATATATAAAATACAGATATATATCTGTATATATAATACAGATATACATATCTGTATATATGTATATATATAATATATACATCTATATCTGTATTTCACATATATATCTGTATTATATATATAATACAGATATATATCTGTATAGATAGATAGATAGATATCTGTATATATATCTCAATAAATGGAAGTTGGTTCTTCAAAAGGTTAAACAAAATAAACCCTTAGTTTATTAGCTGCTCTGGGTACCTCCACCTAAACCTGTCTGTTTAGAATGAATGAATTAACCACTCCTTTGGGCCTCACCTTTGAACTTCAGCAACGTACATGCATCAATTAAGGATGTCTTTGTTCTCTTATGTTTCAATATTGTTTATGTTTATATATATTTATACTGTACCAATAATTAAAATGATTCTTAACATCGCTAATAAATGCTGTACAGTATCTACCTGTCTGACTACACAAGAGGATAAAAAGAGACTTCACCTTCTAACAGTGTTAGAACTGTGAAAAATAAAGGCTCTTATTCTAAAGAAATAATTAGAAATTAGCAAAAACTGCTCAAGGAGAAGGTAAGATTTTAGAGGAGGCTGTGAAACCACAGGATTTTCTCCTTTAGCAAATTTATTTTTCTTGATTGAATTTTCCCAGCTTTTTATAAAGAATGTTTCAAAGAATAATGGTTTGGATACTGCTCTAAATTAAGAAAAGAACAAGAAAGAGGAGGATATTTCATAGTCAAGTAATTATGACAATGTGGTGTATTAAATATCCCTTTTGGAGATTCACAAAATATGTGAGCAAAACAAAGCATATACAATGTTTTTACAGCTTTAGAAGACCTACTCAGAATAGTTTAATTTATTTGACTTTAAATACTTCTGTTATTTGGCCCTAATAATTCCCTGTAACTGTACTCTTCTATAGTACACAATTTTAAATATGGTTTTATTTTCCCATTCCTTCTGCTTCACTATTCTTCTCTGAGAACTATAAATTTAAACATCAAGGATCCAAATCAAGTGTTAATATCTGGTAGTCTTCTTGGCCATTACTGTTCCTCAAAATATTTCAGCTTTTCCTCCCATGTTAATTTTTCTAAATTCAGGCAAGAATTCCTTTCAAAATACAAAATAAACTTTGAAATTTTAAAATTAGAATTCAATACTTTAGCAGAAAATAACTGAGATATTTACTTAAGCAAATCTACTCTATAAGAACAGATCAAGTCTCTTATAGGCATATAAGGGAAACATTTCTCAAAGAAAGTTTAAAGTTTTCTTTATATAGAATTCTTAGTTTTGATCTTAATAATGCTGGTAAGATTTTTACCTCAGCTAACAATGCATATTTAGAGGAAAATCTTTTGATTTTTTTCTACATTTATTCTGTTCCAGCTAATTATCTGAACTATTTAAAATTTATTTTGAATAATTTCCCTGGTTTACTAGATTAACTCACACTATCAGAAAATAATGATAATTTCATATTTCTTATCTTTAATTGTTCGTGTCTTATTTTTCTTTCAGAACCTTGTCCTACTGTTTTAAAGTGAAAATGTTACTGCTATTAAAACATCTTAGCCCTTGTTTTATGTTAGTTATGATAGTTTTTCACCTATAATAGTACTTTGGTGATTAATCTCAGGTGGACCTTTATTATCTGGTTAGGGAATTATCCTTTGGGTCCTGGTTCACAGATAGTGTTATACAAAAATAGAGGCTTAATTTGATCAGACACCTTCAAAATCTTTCCCAAAGATCATATGACTTTTACTATTAGCCTTTCCATATAGTTACTTTAACTGGTTTCCTAATAAATAAACTATCCTTATATTCTTGACTAATCATAATGAATTAGAGTGGATTGTTCATGTGTGTGTATGTGTGTGTGTGCGTATTTACTTAAATATAGATTATTGTACTGTGGCTGAACTTAAGAATTTATCTTCACATATATTCCTAAATTCCTACATTACTCTGAGGTCTTCTTTGGCTGGAGAAGATGGAGGCAGAGAGAAGATCTCTAGAAACTTTGCAGCAGTTAGAGTGTCTGTCATAATATATGTTCCAAAGTGATTATTATATTTAATTTATAGGAAAAAATGACTTTCCTAAATGTCCCTAAAATTAATCTCAAACTTGACATCTGAAACCTTTTATAAGTTAAATTTTTTGCTCCATGCATATTAATCCACTAAAGTATCACTAGCTTTCCAGTTTATGTACATGACTTTTGGTAAAAGTCACCCCTCCATTAAAGAGATATGTCTCTTTTTGTGCATTTGTCTAAAAAGCACAGAAGGGATATTGTGGACAACAGAGGGGTTGGAGTCAAGGGACTGGGGAAGACACGGGTCTGGATAGGTTTGAACAGGTTTGCTTATTGCAGAACTTGCCAGACCTCTCTTGAGAAGAGAATCCTTGGAATCTCTCAGTAAGGGAGACAGAGTAGTCACTGATTTCCAACTTTGTCATGGGACTATTTTACCCTGGGAATTTGCTAACGGGATAAACTTGGAAGTATGGTCATTTCTATCCCCCCATCACAAAGAAAACAAAAAGGTAGGTACATAAATGTAGACATCCATGTAATTGTGAAACAATTTTTAAAATATTGCTTGGCATTTGTCTACACATTTCCTAAATTTTTAAAACTTAAGCATCATTCATCTGGATTTAAGCTTTGCTTCAATTAATTGTTTTCTTGACTGAATTTCCTTGTTCCACAGGCTTGTGAGATGTATAATTGTCCTTTCTGGTCACTCAACAGATCTTGAGAATTCAACATCAGCGGAGTATTTCTCCTTTGACCTTTATCCTGGACAATCTTTTTTCCTAGGCATTACTTGAATAGTTTCTCTTTAGAAAGGGTGAGACATGACATTGGCTGAATGAAGACTACAATAAACTGCAGCATATCAGAACTGAAGATTCTTCCAAAGATTGACCAGTCTGAAGGAAAAAGCATAAATATTTATTCCTTATGTAAAACTATAGGACTTTTTTTAGTGTAGTCCTGAGGATTGTACTCAGGACCTTTGCCCTGAGCCATAACCCCATCCTTGTTTTTATTTGGACACATCTTCTTAAGTTAATTATATTTCCCGGAGTGAGCTCAAACTAGTGATTCTCCTGCCTCAGCCTCTTGGAGTCCTAAGATCGTATACGCTACCATTCCTGCCTACAGCACAGTTTGTAGCTAAAGATTTTTAACTGTTTAACCAGTGCTACTCTCAGGCTTAGCTACACAGAGATTCAAGTACATATTGACAGATACCACACACCCACCTAAACTTCACTTAGAAGCAAATACAAGACCCACAAAAGGGGAAGTGATAGAGGTAAGCTTTATCTCTTTCTAACTCTGCCCAATCTCAGGCTACAGAAATATATTTCTAGGTCATAGTACACCACAAGCCAGGAAAAGTCTCTTCTCAGTATGTTCAGGAAGCCTCATAGCAACACAGGCTCTTGAGATATGATTATATATCAGGTCAGTTGAGTCCTGCACAGCCCAGAACAAACACCTTCCTAGTACTCACAGGGACAATGACCAAAAATTAAACACCCACGCGTGAAGGAATCACATAGTACTTCATAACTATTCGCGTTTTCTACTTTTGTCAGTTTAAAATAAATTTAAACTTTAAAAACCCTCACATGTTTTGCTACATCTTAAGCAATATAGGCCCCAGCTTGGGCTCACAGAGCCAGTATTTCTAAGATAACTCATATAGATGGAAATACTTAGATTGTAATGTGCAAGATAACTCAGGAGCCACAGGGCTTCCTTCCAGGAATGACTGATGAAAAAGACCCATTTGTGCCACAAGCATAAGCCTTGTGGTGAGGATTGTATCCCTATATTCCTCAGCTACTGAGGCCTTGCCAGGCCTGCAGGAAGAACACACTCCTTAGCCACATATCAGGTCCTGCAAAGGGAAAGACCACCCTACAAACTCTTCTACTTCAACAGACCCCACTCTGATTGTCAAACTACCGGAGCGTCCTCTCAGTCCTTAGTAAAACGAAACAAAACAAGAACAATAAAAACCTGGCATGGTGGCACACGTCTGTGATCCCAGCATTCTGGGCGGAGGCCTGGGGACTTTCATTTCCAGCTCAATTTGGGCATTTCGGCAGCACAGCAAGACCCTGCAGCTCAGAATAAAAGGAAAAGGGCTAATGTCATAGCTCTTGCAAAGGCTTTGAGTTCCATTCCCAGTACCACAAACAGCAGCAAAGACGGCCACAGTCCTCTTATTTTTGTGACTTCGGCCCAGGCAATTGCCTGTAGTGTCGCCCTAGCACAAGGTGTGTGTACTAAGTTGCCCAGGTGCTCCCGACTTGGCAACACTGCACTGGCAGGAGTTGTAACTCCAGCCCTACAGAATGGTGAGGAAGGGCCAGACGGCCAGGAAATAGTCTCCATCGCAGCATAGTGGGGAAAGTATCCCGGCTGTGACTAACAAAGACATCTCGAATCACTGGGTCCAGCGATCCCTCTTGGAAACTGGCTGCACCATTCGTATATGTGGTGTATCTTAAAAGACAAATCAGTGGACATTTCAGTAGGTAAAAAACAAAATGGCAAAATTTGTGTGGAAATCGGACGTGCCCAGCTCCCGTTCCCGGCCTTGCAGGGACAGACCCTGGAACTCTGCGTCTGACTCCAGCCCTGGGGTACAGGCCAGCACGGCTGTGTGACCCTTCTTCCCAGCCTTCCTCCAAGGTGACCTGCCTGCTTGCAGGAGCACCAGCCCTCCCCCAGCCACGGCTCCCAGGCTGTGAGAGCCAGCTCCCAGAAGCTGCCGGGGGCGCCCCTGAACAGGAGGCGACTTCACCCTGCTGGGCGTCTGGCAGCTCCCAGGAAGAGCTTTCAAACACCGTCACCGGAAGGTTGCAGGAGCCACAGTGGGAGGAAAATCTGTTCCACCGT
>PVIR01035787.1:0-16256 GCA_004026965.1 Petromus typicus | reverse complement strand
AGTTTTTTAAAAAGGGAATTAAAGTAACCTAAGTTGAACTGTTTAAAACAATTAAAAACAGAAAGAACAAAATAAACAATTGGAAATTTTCAACAAAAAACAAATGAAAATTACAGAATTTCAAAATTATTTACTATTTATTATTTATACTCAACCTACTCAAACTGAAGCACAAAGGAAAATGAACAGAAAAAAGACAAAGCAGAGTACGAAAGATGTAGAAAAAGTTAAACCCAAAAGTCTAACATGTAGAGTGTGAAACTAATTAGAACCCCAGAGAGAAGCAAAAGAGAATACATCAGAAATATTATTGGAAGAGATATGATCTGCAGTTCTGCAGATCTGATTTTTAAAAATACTTACTCTAGTATTTAAGAATCTCAGTGAACCATTAGAAAGAAAAATACAAAGAAAAAAACTACTAGGGAAAAATCACAGTCAACTTGCTAATGAAACAGACACAAAGATTTTTTTAAAAATGAAATTAGAAGAGGGGGTAGCATGATATGGTGGTAATAGTGTTGCTAGCTAACAATACAACATTTTTGGAAGCCAAAAAATACAAAACAAATCACAGCTAGATCTAGAATTTTATGATCAACAAGAACTTGTTCAGATGGACTAATAATGCTATTCAAAAAGAACTTATTTAAAGATGAAAGTAGAGCATTTGTAGACAAACAGAAACTATATTGCTGTGGAATCTGTTTTATCACAAATACTGCAGAAAATTATTAAAGCTGAATAAACAGTTCCAGGAAATTCATTTGATAATTACACAATTTTTAAAGATTGACTATTTAAAGGAAAACTATTGACAGTATATACAAAAGATATACATAAAGATAAAATATATGACAATAATAAAAATAGCTGAAGGATAGTAATTAAATTACTACAAGGTTCATATATTTTTCACAATTAATACAAACTAATCTGAAGTCGATTTTTTAAAATTAAAATCTTTATTGGTACACTACATATACACATCATGTTTGCACTCAACAATGAGAATTTGTACCAGTATATGACACAACTTAATTCTCATTTTTTCCCATAACCCTACCCACCCTACCACCCCACCTACTATATACATAAACTTTGTTTCCTTTCTTTTTTGTTATAATCTCATTATTTTTCCCCCTTTGCCCCATTTTGCTTTGAGTATTTTCTATTTCACAATATATAACGTCCATTAGAGAACTCATTTACATCTTTATTTTCTCATACCAGAGAAAAGATATGATATTTACACATCTGTGACCTATTTATTTCACTTTTGAGGATGTCCTCAAGATACGTCCATTTAAGTATAAATGATTCAAACTTATCATTTTTATGGCAGAGTAATACTCCATTGTGTAGAAGATGGTGGAACAGTAAAAACTGAAGTCAATTTTAATTAATAAAGTACACACTATTTACATATAAACAGAGTAAACACTTCCACTAAATAAGGCAGATCGGCAGCTGAATTAAAACAAAATATCAATACCTCACCAGTCTATTTTAAAAAGATATATTTTAAATACAAAGGCATTAAAAGTTGAAAATATACTAAATAGACATTAACTGAAAGAAAGCACTATCTTGAATCATAAAACAAGTATCAAAAGCCTGAAGGTGCTATAACTTAAAAAACTCTGTCCCTGAAAGTGATAATATCAAACAAGGAAAAAATAATAAGGAGATACAGTAATTATGGAAGTTTTAAATGTTCAAATGTTAGACAACAAAAACCTAAATGAACTATCAGAGATAAAATTCAAGATGGAAACTTGAAATGAATAATAATAACATAACATTTTATTATGTGAAATGGAGCTAAAGCAGGCCTTAGATGGCAATTTATATGTTACCATGCATAAAATAAAGTCAGAAAGATTTTAAAATAATCAAAGTTCTGTCTAAAGGAAAGCTAGAAACCAAACACTAAGTTGACCTGAAGTAAAGTAGAAAGAAAAACTAAAACAGGAAGTAAAACAGAAAAAAGAAAAATGCTATCCATGTTAGAATTTCACTCACTGAAAAAATTAACAAAATTGACAAGCCCTAGTAAGACTGATTGAGGGAAAATTTATGAGTAACAGAATTTTTTAAAAATCACTATAGATCCCATCAATTTAAAAATGATATTTTAAATACCCTACTGTCAATAAATTTCTATGAAATAGAAAAATTCCTGGAAAAATACAGCATACCAAGATACAAATATCTGAATTTACATGCTTCTACAAAAGAAACTACAGTATAAATTAGGCCTTTTAAACAACAAAAATTCCAGTCCTAGATATTTTTCTAAATATGTTTAAGAAAAAATAATGCTAATATATGAACACTTCCTCAAAAGAGAAAACAATACTTTCCAACACATTTTATAAGGTCAGCATCACCTTGATACCAAAGCCTGAAAGACATTATGAGAAAATTATAGGTAAATATCCCTTATGAACATGGTCGCATAATTGCTGACTATGAATTTTTCTAAACAAAATTTTAGAAAACTCAATCCAGTGATAGACGAAAAGAATAAAGTATTTAAGCATAGTATATACTAGAAATGTAAAAATGGTTGACACTAAAAAATAAATGACGTGTCCTCAGGAGGCAAAGGCAGGAGGATTATTGTGAGTTCGAGGCTAGCCAAGACTACATAGTGAGTTCAGGGCCAGCCGAATTACAAAGTGAGATTCTGTCTCAAAAAACTAACTAACTAACTAACCAGTCAACCAAGTGAATAAATAAAAAAAATAAATAAATAAATGACATTATTATATTAACATTAGTAAAAAATAAAATCGTGATTTCTTGCACCTATATAAAAAAGATATGAAAAAAAAGTGACACATTTAATTTCTCTAAAGTTCAAAAAGGTATCAGCAAAACAGGAATATAAAAGGTTTTAGGGCGGAAAAGTCTTTTGTGTAGCATTTGACCGTATAAATTTCCCTGTAAAATTATGTATAAATAGAAAAGTCCTAGAATGGATAAGCAAATACTGAAGAACAAGAAAACCAGGAAAAATATAGGGTTGAACGTTTAGACTTACAATGATTAGGGTAATATAGTAAAAGTTAGGATTCATGGAAGAGAATAGAGTTCAAAAATATATACATCCTATCACTTGTTTTATCATAGAAACATTCCTGCAACTTCGTGTGGAAATGAGGTTTGTTTTAATAAAACAGTATATATATGCATGATTTAATGAAACATAAATGTTTTAAAATATGAATTGCATAGAACTATAAAATATATGAAGGATACAAGGGCAAAACTGACTTTTGTACACTTAACGTAGCACTTTTGTGTGTGTGTGTGTGTGAATGTGTGTGTGTGTGTGTGTGTGTGAATGTGTGCGTGCACATGCACAGCAATACAGAAGTTTAGAGAATTCTTGCAACTTCTGCTTCTAAGTTGGAAAATGAAAACTACAGAAAAGGATCTGACTCTTACAAACCGGATAAGCAGGGAAAGGAAGCTGACTGACTAGGGGCCGACAGCAACCAACGGTGTCCCTGAATCGGTGCGGAAGAAAAGCAGGAGCAAAAGCTTAAGTCTAATTCAGGATGAGAAGATGAAAAGAACGTCCAGCTGGACTCAACTCCAGTCCTGAGGGTGTGTGAGGGAAACCAGGAAGCAGATCTCGGATCGCAGTATCCCACCCTTGATCCCACCATTTGCGAAAGGATCAGACTGAGGAGGGGATCCAGCCCTTCCGTGAGGGCCCTGTGGATGAAAGCGACTCCCCCCCTCTGGCGTGGACACAGGGACCTTGGGGAGGTAGGTTTTCTCAGTACTGACAGTAGCTGGGGACGTAGCTCAGTGGCAAGTACCTGGCTTCAGAAACACAAGGTCCTGAGTTCAATCCCCTGGACTGGAAAAAAAAATGTTAATAAGTTGCCTATTCCTCCCATGTACAGCAAGAGTGTTGCACTAGCAAAAGTTATTTACCATCCTACCATTTTACTACGACTACTGGTTGGCTCCCACGGGGTGGGAGTGAGGAGAAACAATTCTTGGCTCAGAATGGCAGAAAGAATGGGAAACACATTCTGAAACTACCTCAGAAAACAGAACACGACTGTGTGGAGCCAGAATACCGCTCCTGTGGGTGGGGCTGGGATGGACATCTGTGGACAGAGGGACAGTGAATGGCACCTGCGCCAGCTGCTTTTTGATCCTATCATAGGCAAGGAAAATCTCTGGAGGGAAAACACGGAGACATCCGCAATCTCTACATCTCTCCAAAACCCACTGAGGTCTAGAGGGGATCACACCCAGAGCTTTCAGCCAGAACATGTTTTCCAAGGAGGCAACAGTCCTCGAGGACTCAGACAGGCTACTGTCTGGCCCACAGGGGAGACTGCTTGGCTACTCAAAAGCGGTGAGGCCACTGCGGAGGAAGCTGTGGGGAAAGTCCTGGTTAACATGCTAGCAGCTGTGGGAAGGTTTGTATTCTTATTTCTGCTGTCATTCAGGTAATTTTAGTTACTGTACCTTTGCTACTTTGATTTAAATCAGCTTATTGGTTTTTTTTTTTTTTTTTCTCTTTTCTCTTTTCATTGTTTTCTTCTTTGGCTCTTTATTATTGGTATTGGTTGATTAACATACTTTAAGTTTCAAGATTTCCCCTTCCACTTGCTCCCTCCCTTGGCGTTTCTTTCTCCTGTCTTGTGATGCTTCCTTCTCCCTCTCTTTGTTCTGTTTTCCTCGTTATTTCACTTTCTTGCCTTTCTCTCCTCCTCTCCAACTATCTAATGTCGTAAATATACAGGGACCTGTATAACTAACTAGAAGACAAAAATTAACCAGAAAACGGGTCCATTTAAGAGCGTGTCAGATAAATCTTAACAAAACTGGACTTGGAGAACCCCCCAAAATTTACCTACTAACATATTAACAGGTACTGACAATCCCAAACTCAATAGCCAAACTCAATATTTTGGTGATTATTCTCATTGCAGAGAAAAAAATAATACCTAACACTCCAAATTAAAGAAATAAAAGTTCATTTCAGATCTCAGTTTGTGGGTATTTCAATCAGTCATCTGGCAGAGTCACACGGCAGAGGGGTATTGAACAGGAGAAATAGTCTATGTCACGCCAAGTAAAAAAACCAGCACTAACCTGCCACTACCACCACTGCCACCACAGCAGCAGCAATAGCTAGAGCAGCAGCAGCAGCAGCAGCAGCAAACCTGCCTTCTCTTTGTCCCTTTATATTTTCTACCCATGCAACAGTTTATGATCAGTGCCACCCATACCACACCCTTAATCCACATTCATACACCTTAACGCAGCCCCCTTTGACTGCATGAGGCTCTGAGAGTACATCTAGATATAAGCATAACCATGACTATGATTAAATTCCTACTAATCTACACACATCCTTCTGTCTACACAAATATCTCAAACCCCTTCAACACCATTCCTTTACCCCACCCCAAACCAGACAAGGACATAAATAAAAAAAGAAATCTACTGGCCAATCTCTTTAGAGAATATAGAGGCAAAAAATCCTCAACAAGATATTGTCAAATAAATCACAAAAGTGATCATATACATGATCTATCAGGCTGAAGCATCCCTAGGACACAAAGGATGCAAGGATGGCATATAATACAACAATCAGAGAGAGAGCAGAACAGGTAAATAAAGAGATCCTTTGTTTGGCATTCCCATTGCACCTATCACAGTCATTTTACTTTATGAAATGCTTTTGTCTACCTCATTCTAGTGTAGCCCCAGGGCTGAGGTCACTGGGCCTGGGCTCTAGTTTTGTTCCTAATTGTATATCTAGCCTTTCTCCCTCTTCCCATGCTTCTCCACAATCTAGTAGTCAGAATGACTTATTCAGAATCTAAATCAGCTTATACCATCTCTCTGCTCAAATATTCCAGGTCTTCCCATTTCATGTGATGTAAAAGCAAAAATTGTCAGCAAGGCTTACAAGGCTTCATATGACCTGATTCTTGCACTTTCTTAATCTCATCTTCCAATATCCCCGATATTAGCTCAGCTACAGCCATTGTCGTTCTTAGAACCCACTAAGCACATTTCTGCCTCCAGAACCTTGGTTCTTGCAATCTCATCAGCCTGGAAGACTTTCTTCATACACAGCTAACTGTCTTCTATTGTATCAGTCACTTGTTTATCCTCAAGTAACGACTGCTGAGGTTTCATCTTAATAACTTTTTAAAATAGCAACCATCTCCAATATTAACTTTCTACTCTTCCTGTTCTCCTTATCCTGCACAATTTTTCTACTTTGCATTTTTACCACATGCCATATTGTTTGCTTCCCATCTAAAATGCAAACTGCCACGAAAGCAGGGAAGTTGCTCCTGTTCTCTGCCATGTGCTTACCTTCTAGAACACTTACGGATATTGTATGTGCTATCTTTATATGGGCTATATCCATAACACACATATTTACTGAACTTTACAGGCAAAACACTCCCTACCTAATAAATGGTATGCAATCAATATTTGTTAAACTAAATGAATACTGAATAAATCTCTGCCTCAACATGGAACACAGGAGCTGAATACTAAATTATAAGATATATCAACATTTAAGTTAGTTTTATAACCAAAGTCAAAATTATCTGGTTCTCATCAGCCTAAATAAACACATTCTTTCGGTAACTTCTTTGCTAAGAAAAACAATTATATTTGGAAATATTCCCAGAAAGGAAAACCATCGAATAGCACTAACTCAATGAATTCGTGTTTCTTTTCATCATTAGGATATTCTATCAAATAAGTGTCTTCCTTATTCATTCAAAGGTCAGTGGACACCAATATGTCCACTTCACTGTTATCACTGATAAAGAGTCCCTGAGTATTACACTTTTGGCATGCCAAAGATACTTCAGTTCCATATTCTCCTGAGATTTTCCCAAGACACTAGCATTTTAACTAATGTGGCTGATATGTTTATAAATCGTATGTTTGAATAAGCAACATGAAATTATATCCTGTAATAAAACCACACTAAACTGCACAGTCCATACAAACATGCATTTCCCAAATAGCATTCCGCCATCTAACATTCAGTGGTACCTTGGTTTGTGAACTTAACCATATATATTGTTTCTAATCCTTCAAAAGTCAACCTAAGATTTTTCTTTGGGCTTCTACAAAAATTAAAACTCGTGTATTAAAAATCAGTTACATCCAGGAATCCATATCTGTTGGAGCTTGAATTGTGTTGTTAAAAAAGATAGGTAGAGCTCTATATCTAAGACTGTAGCATTTTTTTTTAAATAGGTTCTCTGCAGACATAATAAAGTTAGGATGAGGTCATTGGAGTGGGCCCTAATTGAATGACTTGTGTCCTTACAAAACAAGGGAAATTTGAGCACCACAGCAGTATACAGAAAGAAAACCATTTGAAGACAGAACCAGAATCTGAAATAATATATTTATAAGCTAGGGAATATCAAGGATTCTTGTCTTTCTCCAGAAGCTTACAGAGAGGTTTGGAAAAGATGCTCCACAGAGCTCTTAAAGGAACCCAGCCTGCAAAAACCTTGACTTTAGACTTCAAGTCTCCTATGAAAAAATAATTGTTAAGCCACCCATTTTGCTGTACTTTGTTACATAACTCTCAGGCAGTTAGTGCAATCTTGATATATATAAATGAACAAATAAAGAAATAAGGAAAACACAAATCTCCCAAAGTACTCCAAATAAATTTATAAAGTTTCATAGAAAAACACAATGAATTTTTTTTTTAAATTTTTTAAATGCAGTACAGTAAAATGTACATTGTTTTTAATCCTCATAATAATCTCCCTCATTTTGAACATACATATATTCTTGCTATTCTCTGAAACAGATCTAGAATTCTTCCCTGCCAAGGGTGTTTAGTCTTGCTGCCCTGGCTGTCTCAAGGTTCGGAAATAATTCCAAACATTTACCAGTCACGGTCATTTTGATCTGGGAAAGAGCCAGAAGTTGCACAGGGCCAGATCTGGTGGCTAATGTTTTTGCTACTTTACTTTACACTGCACACAGTCGCAGCACTGGCCTTCTTTTTGATCACACCTTATAAAGGAACACATCCAGAATTTCTTTGGAAAGTGGCAAGAATGGCTAAATCTATTCACAGTGAGAGAGTATATTCTGAGGGGAATTAATGACAATGTGCTTTATCCTATGATCAAATTTTAAACAGTCACTGAATATTCTAATCACCATGCAACTATACAGATGATATAATCTTTGCTACACAAAATGACTCAATATTTCCAAAACACCTCTTTGATCATGACACCACAGCCAAAACCCTGACTTGGTCTCCAACTGTTTTCTACTACCATTTTTTTAAATATCCCACTACTCCACATTGGCACCCGCTGCATTTTCCTATTTCTTAGTAGTTTCTCTTTGAATCACCTAAAGCTCATATAAAGAGGCCAAACTTCAAAAAGAACAACACACCCCCACACCCACACACCCACACGCAGGGAACCTAGGACCCCTAAAACCTAAGGCTGAAATCTTTCCCCTTTCCACCTAACAACATGTGATCATAATTAAATTCCTTTCTAATGTCTTCCCTTTTGAATGATTCTAGGATTACTGGTTTGTAGCAGTCTCTGAAAGGAAGATACGGAAGGAAAAAAGTCCCTCACAAAGGGACTACTCCCTCACAGTAGTCCCTCACAAAGTCCCTACTCCCTCACAGTAGTCCTAGCTGTCTCAAGAAGAATGAACTACTTTATAATACGAGAAATGGGAAAAAATTAACTGACACTTATTAAAATTTTTACCACAGGCTAAACACAGAAAGCTTTCCATAAATTATTTAATCTAAAGAGGGGGAAAAATTCTGTTTACAAATGACAAAACAAGTTCAAGTCTTTTTTCAAGAAACCGGAACCGTGGAAAGGCTAGCTGGGAACCCACGTTTGGATTAAACAAGTACATTTCCCATACGTCACATTATTTTTTCTTTCTCCTTTGACACGTTAAAAACCTGAAGCCTTCTTCCCCGCTTCCACACTCCCCCAAGCCATCTAATTCCTCCCCTTCAGGGTACTGGCAGGCAAGATGGCGACCCACACCTAGTGGCGCTTCCCACGGGCTCCACAGGGCTTGGGCCACCTCATAGACATCGTTGAAATGAAGGATGGTCAGCTCCCAGGGGCTGACGTCTCCCAGTTGGCTCCCCCAGGTGGTAGAAGAGAGACTGGCCTTCAGCTCTGAGGGCTGAGGCGGCCCCACAGCGGGACTTTCCATTTTCTCCCAGCAGCACTCAGCCTTGGCTCCGGGAAGCCTGGTTGACCCAGGGAGCATGCGCGACACTTGGGGGCATTGACTCCCAGGCGGTGGACCTGTGGTCCTGCGGCTTCCATTAGGCAGTTAGAAATTAATGGAAAGCCTGGTGTCTTTCCTTCCTCTTTTGTGGGATGCATTAAGCGGAATTCAGAAGAGTAATGCACATAGTTCTGGGAATGTAGTGAAAGCACATTTCTTTAAAGTCTTACCGGATAAATATTTTCACTATGATCGTCATATCCCATTTTCCCAAGGATTTTGCCTTCTTTATAGGACAGTAGGACACTGTTAGCCAAGGACTAAGTAAAATCTTTCCTGCACTCATATTTATGGTTCCCCACTTGTTTTGAAGGCAGGAGGGATTCTTCTATTTCTTACTATTTAAAATAATTAAAACATGTATGTATCAAGCACTTGTGCATACCACTGACTACAAAAGGAACGAGATAGACCCCTCCCTTTCCCTCAGGAAAACTCTGCTGGATGTATTTTACTCTCACCCTACTCTTTCTGGACTGTATCATAATCCTAATTTTTCTTTTTTTTTTCCTTCTTACTTGAAATCTACACAATTTGTTTCCCTATGTACCATGTAATTCTTCAACTGTAGTTTTGTTTGTTTTTCTTTTCTTTCTTTTTTACTACATGTAATACTGACTGAAATACTGTCGTGGTTGCAGAGTCTGACATTTTATGTGAAAACAGAACAGATAAAAAACTAATGTTTCTATTGAATTACATTTTACACTAGTCATTGCAGCCTTATACAATTCATCTAATCAAAAATTATCCCAGGGTGCTACAGGACCCTACAATATTGGTAGGTGATCAAATTCTCCATTGAGCTTGACTGAATCTATAAATACAGAATAATACAAAGGGCCACACTTGATAAGAAAAATAAAACAAATGAGTGAAATTAATCAAAATGAAGCTTTTTCTTTCCGAAACCAATTGGACAGAAATGTTTAATAGGTAAAAGGTACAAAGCTACTGAGGCTATTTTATGAGGAGGGTAGTTTAACAGAGATTCCAAAACTAGGCAACAGAGGAAAATAAACTTATAATTTGTAAATTTGAGATAAAATACTTTTTAAAATAGCAATCTAATAGTGCATTTCAAAATGACCTTGCTCAGGATTTATCCCAAGAATGTGAAAAATGATTTGGAACAGAAAAAAAATCTATCAATGTAATTTGCTATATTAATGTATTGAAATAGAAAAGCAATTATAGAAAATGATGCCAAAAGTCTGATAAAATTAAGTAATTTTAAAACAAATTCATAGCAATCTAATGAATAAAGGGCTCTATTTAGTTTGGTAAACAGACAGCAAAGTTATATAATAAAAGAAATTTTTAAAATAATAAAATAATGGTAATTTTTGTCTTATTTCTGGCCTAAGACCTTAGGCCAGAAATAAGACAAAACTTACCATTACTGACATCATTGTTTAACAGATTAATGAATATTCTTGGAAATACTACAGAAAAAGAAAGAAAGAATACAAGGGAAAGAATAATATTCCAGATTAAGGGGAATATGATAAAATCTACAAGACCACCTCAATAAACAGAAAATGTATTTTACAAAATAAGTCATATCCATGACTAACTTCTTTTTTGTTGTTGTTGTTTTTGAGACAGGGTCTCACTTTGTAGTTCAGGCTCGCCCTGAGCTCAGCCTCAAACTCACATCACAGCAATCCTCCTGCCTCTGCCTCCTGAGTGCTGGGATTACAGGTGTGAGCCACCATGCTCGGCACTGTGGTATGTGGTACTGATTGCTGCTGGGTGTGAGTCTCCACGCCCAATATAGGTATGTGGTTACCGGGTATAGAACCTGGGTCCTTGCACTTGCAAAACAGGTGCCGGAACCACTGAGCTAAATCCCTGGCCTTCCATGACTAACTTCTTAACACATGAGAAATAGAAATGAACTTCCTACATATCTGACAAAAAGCATCTTTGTAAAACTTGGTTAAAGCATTAATAATAAAGCAATAATATTTGCTCTCGTCACTCCCATTCAGCACTGAATTTGAGGCGCTGTCCATCATAAATAATTAGGCAAGAAAAAGATATAAAGGACATCTAGATCAGAAAGAAAGAAATAAAACTATCTTTCTATATGATGTCATTGTATGTAGAAAAGTCTAAGGATTCCAAATACTGCTCCCTCGGTTAGATAAGGTAAACAGAAATGTTCTATCTTCATAATAGCTCTGTAAATTGAAATCTCTTAACATTAAAAATTTATTTTAAAAAGTAAAAACTGTATTTGAACTAATAGAGAGTTTCATCAAAGTAATAGGCTACAAGATAAATATGTAAAAATTGATCTTATTTCTTCATACTATCAATCTGAAAATGAAAGTAAGAAAATAGCATCAAAAAAGAACAAAATAATTAGCACTAGATCTAGAAGATTTGGCTTTTTGTACCAAAAATTACAAAACATTGTTGACAAAAATTAGAGAAGTCCTAAATAGAGAGATAGTCCATCTGTGTCAATTTGAGGATTAAGCATTAATAAGATGTCAGTTTGTTCCACACTGATCTAAAATTCAACACAATTTTTTTTAAATTTTAATCTTTATTGGTACATTATATATACACATCATGATTGCACTCCATAATGGGGATTTATACCAGTATAAGACACAACTTAATTCTCATTTTTTCCCATAGCCCTACCCACCCTACCGCCCCCCATATATAAAATTTGTTTCCTTACTTTTTTGTTACAATCTCAACATTTTCCCCCTTCTTCCTATTTTACATTGAGTATTTTCTATTTCACAATATATAACATACAATTCTAGGACTCATTTACATCTTTATTTTCTCATACCAGAGAAAAGATGCAATATGTGCCTATCTGTGCCCTATTTATTTCACTTATTTATTTTTTTCCGAGTCTGCGTCACTGAATCTCCGCCGGGGTTAGAGTTTACTGGCCTCCAGGCCCACGCCGGAAGAGCGCCCAGGGACTGAGGTTAGCAGCGGGCAGCTCAGGAAATGGCGACTGTGTCAACACAATTTCTATTATAATTCATATAAGCATTTTGCAAAAGTTGAAAAGCTCATTCTGAAATTTATATGAACAGGAAAGACCAGAATTGCCAAAAAAATTGTGAAAAAGATCATTTATTTTTAATTCATTGAACATATTTTGCTTTAATTCTGTGAAAATATTTATAATGGTTGCCTTGAAGTCTTGTTTTCTGCTAAATCAACATCTGAACTCATGTGTTAGTCATCTTCGCATCGCTATGAGAAAATACCTGAGCAAAGCAATTTAAATAAGAGCAGATATATTTTGGTTTCTGGATTCAGAAGTTTCAGTCCATGGACAGTTGGCTGCCTTGATGGCTTCTGGGCCTGTGGCAAGGCAGAAACATCATGGTGAAAGGGCATGGCAGAGGAAGCCAGGAAGTAGAGAGAATTGACAGACAGCACTGATGGAGGACTTCCTCCTTCTACTCTTCTTTCAAAGAGCCTCCCAGCCTATAGGATAATGCTGTCCACATTAAGAGTAGTCTTCCCCTTCAGTTTACTGTCCTATAAGACAGCTACCTCTAGAACCATGCTCACAGATATATCCACAAGTGTGTCATACTAATTTCCTAACCATTTCTCAGTCCTTTGAAGTTGACAACCAACACTGACCATTCACAACTCGCAATTATTTTTTACTGACTCCATTTGTCTGGAATGAGCCACACTTTCACGTTTCTTTGTATTTCTAAAACTTAGTTTGAAATTATACATTATATATCAATATGTCTCAGTGATTTAGGAAGCTGTTGTGTTTGTCTGAACATTGTTGTTCTTTTGTTTTATTAGATCACTTGCTTGAACTCAAGTTGTTCCAATCTTATGGTCTGTGATGATTGCCATCTTGCTAGCCTGATGTTATGGTCTGTCCAGATGTTCCCCCAAGGGCTTTTTCAGAGGTGGTTTATTCTAGGTTTTGTGATGTTGGGATTACGGTGTCATTATTAAATCAGTCCACTGATTGGTTTGGCACAGCCCTAATCCTGATAGTCTGGATAAAATCAGGGGACAAAATTATATTGTTAAGGCCCTTGTTACTTCTGTTGTCTTCCATCATCCTAAACTGTTGTCTCTCTGCCATGTGGCACCCTGCCTGGGAGCCAGCCAATTATGGACTAAAATCTCTGCAAACTGAGAGCTAAATACACATATCCCCCTTTAAATTTTGGTGTAATGTATTTTATTCTCATCAACAAGAGAAGCATCTATCACAGAAATTTAATACCAAAGAAGTGAAGTCTTTGTTGTAACTATACGTAACCATGTGGTTTGGGAGCTTTGGAGACTGCCTTACGGGGAGAGTTGGAAAGGTTCAGAGATGCCAGCTGAAAAAGTAGAGCTCTACTTGATGGGAGCATCTGGTCAGAGCTCAGAAAACGAGAAGGCTGATGGTAAAGAGGTGTCTGCTGAATAGAAGGTCTGTACTGGCTGCTAGACTCCAAACAATGGGTGTTATGTTTTGGCAGAAAGTCGTTTGCATTTGCTCATGACCAGAGTCTTTGCCTGAGACTGAGATTAAAGGTATTGGACTAATTATTAGCAAAAAAAAAAAACCTTCAAGACAGTCTACTATGGAGACAGTAGCATGACTACATTTTTTGGTTTTAGCCAGACTTACTTTGAAAATCAAGAGAGAAGAGCCCAGCAGAATGATTTAAAGCCTTTTGAGTTTGACCAGAAATAAAGCTCCAGTAATGTTGCAGCCTGCAAAGATAGAGTAGAAGAGATCTTGTCTGATGAAAAGGAACAGGAGACTAGAAAAGATGGTCTGACGACATCACAGAAAGCAGCAGGACTCCACGCTTTGCAGCCTTATATCACCATAGTGAAAGACTTTGCTTTAAGAAAAGAGTGTCAGAACACGATATTCCAGAATGGTGGTGGCCTAGGCAAGTTGTTGCTTGGGACTTGCTTCATAGGCACTGGACCCCTATAGCCAAGTAAGAAGGAAGTCTGGCTATTGCTTCAGCTGGCAGCAGACCTTGGTATCATCCACATGGTGCTCATTTTAGGTGCAGACAGAATGTAAGAGTTGTGTGGCCAGGAAGGCCTCCATAGATTCACAGAATTGAGAACAATTCCACAGATTTCAGAAGAAGGCTTGGGAGCCCAGGACGCTGCCTCTAAGGTGGTAGTGTGTGATGCTGTGAGTATGAAGCCAAAAGTCAGGAGGAGATCCCAGAAAGTTGAAGAAGCCAGAAACATGGATTGTCCAAGGAAAGCTGCAATAAGTGAACAAAGCGAACTAAGGAAAGAAACCAGGCGAGGTATAACCAACAGATAGTGCCAGAGGGTGAAGCCCTCCAAGCCCTTTGGAGTTCACAACTTGCCGAAGATTTCTGGGGATGCAGAAAGTGGAAATGTGGAATTTAATGTTTGCTTTGCTGGATTTTGGACTTGGTTTGGCCCCATTCCTCTGTACACTCCTGTTTGTCACATTTGGAATGTAAATGTCTATCACGTGCAATTGAATGTTAGATATGCTTAACTTTCTTTTATTTGCACAAGGGCTTGCAGCAAAAAATTTCCTAGAAGAGACTTGAGGCTTGAACTTTTCAGCAATGCTGAAGCTGTTAGGACTCTGGAAACTCTTAAAGATGAACTAATGCCTTTTGCATAAAGGGATGCGCATAGTCTTTAGGGGGAGAGGGGAAGAGTGGTATGGCTTATGTTTAGATGTCTTCCCAAAGCCTTATACTAATGAGGTGGGGCTTTTTGGCTGTAGAGTATGTGATGCTGGAATTGATTCACTGTGCAATGCTAGGTTCAACGCTGCTAAGATTAAGTGTGTGTGTGCTACCCACCTTAAGTAGTATGGATAAAATAAAAAGCTCAGGAGGATGCTGTTAAGGTTCTATTGTTGCTTTGATACTTTGTGTTAGGATAAAATGAGGCATGACTGAGACCACCAGAGCAGGTAAAAATGAAGCAACAAGTGAGCTTTTATTTCCAGCCTAGATGCAGATGAGTCAAGGGCGACAGGATTATTGATTTCAGGGGCTTAGGAGAGGGAGAACTTTATAGGGAAGTTGTTTGGGTAGAGGAGAAATAGTGTCCAGAGGAGTGGAAAATTTTTGACCTGGAGTAGAAGAAGTCTAGTGGTCTCCAGGGATATCTGAACCTTCAGCAACACCCACACAGCAACACCTGCAAACCTTTGTGGGTGTCACGGGATGGGCTGTTTATCTCAAACCTGGGCCATGGTTTTCTGTTTTGTGCCTTGAAGGATGTGTTGCCTGGGAAGCTTTATCTCTCCTGCCTGGGCCAGGGATCTGACAGTTTGTTTCTCCTCTGTGATGTCTGTTCAGCAGAACTCTACAAACTGTGAGCTAAATTAACCTTCCCCTTTGAGTGTTGGGTGTTCAGCCTCAGCAACAAGAACAGTAACTAAGACACCTGGCTGCTTGTTTACATCCCAAGTCTGTAGGATTTTGCAGTCATTCAAGGATTTGGACAGATATCTTTATATCTGAGAGCTCATCCTAGAATTTCATTGTCCTCCTAATTTCAAGGTATTCTATAATTCCCAGGCTCAGTTCTGTCACAATTTAAACCTTTCACTATTAACTACTCCTGGTTAAACTATACACAGCTGAAAAAATAATTCTATTAAGGAGAATAAAAGCAGAGAATTCATAGCTCTACAAAGGATGATCAAATATATGGCGAATGTTTAAATTTAAAAAAAAATACACTGAAGAACATGTCTTTAATCCACAACGTAATCCCCCCTCACTTCAAATACACCTGTCCCTTCATTCTTGTCACTTTCTGAAGTAGTTCTGCAAGTTTTCTTTCCTGGTGATTTGGTAGTCCTTTCATGGCTTTCGATCACCCTGAATTAACACAGAACATTTACCTTTTATGATCACACTTCTTCTTTTTTTTTTTTTTTTTTTTTTTTT
>PVIR01035786.1:0-14768 GCA_004026965.1 Petromus typicus | reverse complement strand
GTTTCCTGAGTGCTGAGATTATAGGTGTGTGCCACCACATCCAGCTACCATAATCCTTTCTCTACAGCAGGCCCTATTATAAACAGTTTACAAACATGAATTCATTTAAATTCTACCCTGGAAAAAAATATATCACAAAAGCAAGCAATAGGGGTAAAGAAAGGAAAGAAAAACTTTGATGATTAAAAAAAGGAAACAAACTATAATATGTATATATGGAATGGGGGACTTGGAGGGCAGGAGAATGAGAAAAAATGAGAAGTAAGTCATCTCAGGCACTGGTACAAATTCTCAATGTTGACTGTGATCACACAATGTATATATAAAATGTATCAATAAAATCAATTTAAGAAAAAAAAGCAAGCAATATCTCCAACCAAAAATCTTTACACAAGTTAGTTAGGGTAGTTTAAACCTGTAATCCAAAGCAGTCAGAAGGCTGGGGCAAGGGAATTTTAAATTCCAGGTCAATCTGGCTAACTTAGTAAGATCCTATCATTTAAAAAAAAGAAGAAAAGGGCCGGGGATATAGCTCAGTGGTTCCGGCGTCTGTCTTGTAAGCGCAAGGACCCGGTTCGATCCCCGGTAACCACATAACAATACTGGGTGTGGAGACTCACCCCAGCAGCAATCAGTACCACATACCACAGTGCCAGGCGTGGTGGCTCACGCCTGTAATCCCAGCACTCGGGAGGCAGAGGCAGGAAGATTGCTGTGATATGAGTTGGAGGCTGAGCTCAGGGCCAGCCTGAAACACAAAACGAGACCCTGTCTCAAAAAAAAAAAGAAGAAAAGAAAAGGGCATATTGTTCAAAGGTAGAGAGAGAATTTGCCTAGCAAGAGACCCTCGGATCAATCTCTCCAGTACTGTGTATATAAACAAATAAATCCCTAGACAAAGAAAAACAAAAACCTCAACAAAAGACAGTCAGACACTGCAGGATTCTCTTTTCTGCAGTTGTTCCACTTCCCCTAGAGGATCACATAGTCACCGGTGTTGCCTCGCTTAAGAACTGAACGATCTGGGGCTGGGGATTTACGTCAGAGGTTCCCGCGCCTGCCTTGCATGTGCAAGGGCCCAAGAACTGTCAATTCCACCTGCTTCTTCTTTTTTTTTTTTTTTGAGGCAGGGCCTCCCTTTGTAGTTCAGGCTGGCCCTAAACTTAGCCTCAAACTCACATCACAGCAATCCTCCTGCCTCTGCCTCCCAAGTGCTGGGATGACAGGCGTGAGCTACCACACCCGGCACTGTGGTATGTGGTACTAGTTGCTGCTGGGCGTGAGTCTCCCCAGCCAGTATTGTTATGTGGTTACCGGGGATCGAACCAGGCCCTTGAGCTTGCAAGACAGGCGCCGGAACCACTGAGTTAAATCCCCAGCCCCTCCACCTGCTTATAAAAAAGAGAAGGTGGTGTCAGATGCCCCAGGCTCATCAACAAGACTACTGTGTTGTTCTTTTGACTAAATAAGCAATAGAAATTCCAATAATGACACTTTTAAAAAATAAAATCTATAAACCAGGCATTACATTCAGATATTGATATATACTCCATCATTTAATTCTACTAACAACCTAGTAAGGCTAGCACACTTTGACAGTTTTATTGTACAAGTGAGAAAAATTGAAAAAAAAAGGAGCTGATCCAAAATAATGTTTAGGCTTTAGTAAAATGGTAATGATGTAGGCTTTTTAAGTTTTATCACAGTAACATGAACAGTGAACTTTAGAGCAAACTGGGTGAAAGTATAAGGTAATTCTCTATACTAATTTCACAACTTTTATATAAATCTAAAATTGTTTCAACACTGACCATTTATTTTTAAAATGAGAAGCAAAAGGTAAGCCTTAGTTAAGTCATTTCAACCAAAGTGTTGGGTAAGACAAAGGTATAGTGGCTATGGAAAATCCCTCTAGCTATGATTGTGCCAATCACACTAGCGAGGCTGAGAAACGGATCCTAAAAATATCATGATTATATAATAATTATAAATTCTGACCCAGTGAATCTATTTGAGAAATTAGCAGAATCTTTGGCCTCTGGTAAACAGATTTTCTTCTCCCAGTGGACAATCTGAGAAACAAAAGCAGCCTTTCCACTGAGTGCCAGTCAATGGAAAGGCAGGCTCGCAAAAACATTACTGTGCCCTCATCCCCATTATTTACCCTATCTATCTGGCACCACGCAATTTCTAGCTCTTCCCCAAACTCAAAATAGTCATTCCAGAAAGGTAAACATTTTGAACACATTCAGTTATCAAGGCACCCAAGAGAGTATAATTCCAGAACTGCTTTAGGACATTTAATTCCAGAAATGCTTCAGAAACTGGCAAAAATGATGGGATAAGTATTTTGAAGCAAGGCAGAGCAGTTACTCCCAGGGAATAAAAGTGACAGCGAGGTAATATTTAAATAAAGTTAACATTTTCTTTCCTTTTGAGGAAAAGTTTCAGAGAAGTTTTCTTTTGAGAGAAGTTTAAAGAAAATTTTAAAATGTTGCTATCTGTCAAATCTTGGTTATGGAAACATGGATCCTTAAGAATCAATTTAAAGCCCAAGGATTTAGCTCAGTGGTTCTGGTGCCTACCTTGCAAGCACAAGCTCCAGAATTAGGTCCCTGGTAACCACATAAAATAATGCTGAGTGTGGTGGCTCACGCCTGTAATCCCAGCACTCGGGAGGCAAAGGCTGGAGGATTGCTGTGAGTTTGAGGCTTGCCTGGGCTACACAGTGAACTCAGGACCAGCTTGAAGTATAAAGCGAGACCCTGCCTCAAACAAACAACAGGGCTGGGGATTTAATTCAGCGGTTCTGGTGCCTGTCTTGCAGGCACAAGGGCCTAGGTTCAATCCTGGTAACCAAATACAATACTGGGCGTGGAGACTCACACCCACCAGCAATCAGAACCACATACCACAGTGCCGGGCGTGGTGGCTCATGCCTGTAATCCCAGCACTTGGGCAGCAGAGACAGGATTGCTGTGAGTTTAAGGCTGAGCTCAGGGCCAACCTGAACTACAAAGCGAGACCCTATCTCAAAAAAACCTAAAAAATTCTATTGAAATTTTCATGCTGTAAAACCATTCAAATAAGACACATACACTAATTAAAAAATTCACACCTTAGTAAAATCTCATTTCAACACAATAATTCTGTACCAACTTTTCTCACTATTACATGCTCCTTAATATATATTTCCTTGACAAATATTCAGTCAATCCCTTGTTCCCCAAAAGGGACTTGCTTTCAAAGTTAGAGTGTGAAAATGCTATATAAACACATATGTAGAACAGAAACTGTTTGAATCAAAACAAATGTCACTTCTGTTTTAACAGATGCCTGGTCTAACACTTACAAATAAAAAAAAAATCAACTTATTTGCATTTATCTGCTTGCTGAATTTTCTGTAATTCTTTAAAATTATTTAAAATAAATGGAAAAAATGCTTTAAAATAGGAAAAAGCAAAGTCGGTCAAAAGTGACACAGGAAACTAAGTTTCAATGTTGTCTCAAAATCAAAAGCATTAAATTCATGCTCTTATCAATCTGTATGCAAGTACACTACTGACACAAACTCTTGTGAAATATTTTTTGTTATGAAAATAATCATTTACATTGATAAAACTCCACTGATAAAGAGTTTCTAGTTTGAAAGATGGAACACTGCCATTCCTAACAATCCATCTAAATATGAGTAAAAGAATTATATTTCAAAGTATAAAATACAAAACTACAAAAAGAAGAAAAAATAGGGAGGCATTGAGAAAGCCACTGAATGACAAGAAATATTAAAAATCTGTAGTGCTGTCAGTTCAAGGCCATCCTGGAAACACAGTGAATTGAAAGCCAGCATGAACTACATCACTACATATCAGAAGCCTGTCTCAATTTACAAAATGAAAGATCTGTGGGAAAGATGATTCACATATAATAAGTGGATGGAAGCGTGGTGATGAATCAAACAGAACGGAAGAAAGGTCAGCAACTCAACAAAACAGAACTGGGGAGTAAATCCCAGACAAAATGGGAACTCAGACACACTATGTGCATGGTCAGAGCAAGCGGGATCATCCAACAGAGAGAAGGAGGAACTGAACATTATAGAAAACCATCAGCCTCAGTCTGCCCTCAAACAGACAAAACACAAGTGTGGTTTTCTCAAGATTCTGATGTTTTATTCATATTTAAGAAAAAGTGTGAACAGACAGCAAAGGATAATCAGACATGTAAAGTACAACCCTCTTCTTACTGAAAACAGACATGACAACACAGTAGGTTGAAGAGAAAATCACCACTGTAGAAAAATGAGAATGTTTAAAAGAAAAACAAAAGCATCAGAATCTTTAAAGACTGAAAAAGATATTCTACTTCACTTCCTTAAAAGAACAAGATGCCATGAAGATAGATAAAGTGAATATATGTAAATCTACTGAAAAAATTATACACTTGAAAATTAAAGTGGTTAACAGGGCTGGAGGAGAATCTCCAAGGTAGAATGAGTACTTAACCTGTGACAGCCCCTCTGTTCCATGCCCAGCACCATTAAAAAGGAAAAACCAGACAAACAGAATTTAAGGTGGCAAGTTTTGTTTCTTTACAATTAAAATTTTAAAAATAAAATGTCTTGGGGATTAGAAAAGTCACTTTACACACACACAAATACAAACTGCATGGAGAGACGTTTAGAACATCAACAAAATTAAAGGACAAGAAGTTCCACTGAAGTCCATAGCAGAAATTCACACGATAATGTTTAACTGAAAAATTATTAAATAGTTGTGCAAATATTGAGTTAAAATTAATTGAGACTTAGGCAGGTACAAGTTAATAGCTCAGTGGCAGAATACATCCTAGGCATGCATCTGGCTTAGGGTTCAAGTTCCAAAGTCCTCCTTCCAACCAAAATCAGTTCTAATAGACAGAAAAAAATGACTGTTAAAGGAAGCTTACTTCCTGATAGCAAGTAGTAATTATACAATTCAAAGTGGTGATACTAACATATTATGTGCAAAATAACCAGAATATTAAAAATTTATAATTCAATAGCGGAAGGAAAACGTTACTCATTTTATATGGTACTATCCAGCCCTATTTCCCTGGCTAAGCATCCTAATTTTTAAACACTTTTGAGCTTCAAACCTGATGACCTTACTGAGTCAGATCATCCAACTTTCATGGAGTCTGGAAAGTTCTAAACCAGTACCTATTAAAATAAGTTAGCCCCTCAAAGCATTTACTTGTAGTTAAAACTAAACACTCCAGGACCCAGAGATTTAGCTCGGTGGTTCCAGCACCTGTCTTGCAAGCCCAAGAACCTGGGTTCGATGCCCAGTAACCACATACAATGCTAGGCATGGAGACTCATGCCACCAGCAATCAGTACCAAATACCACAGTGCCGGGCATGGTGGCTCACACCTGTAATCCCAGCACTTGGGCAGCAGAGGCAGGAAGACTGCTGTGAGTTGGAGGCTGAGCTCAGGGCCAGCCTGAACTACAAAGCAAAACCCTGTCTCAAAAAAACCCAGCAAACTCTAGTCCAGACTGTCTGGATTTGAATCCTCGAGTTAGACAGATCGCCTATATGGTAGGTGACATTGGTCAAGTTATTCTTTCTAATGCTTGTTCCTTTTTTTTTTTGTACCAGGCATCAAACTCGGGCCTGTACTCTTGTAAGGTAGGCACAGTACCACTTGAGCTATATCCCTAGTCCATGCTTGTTTCTATAAAATGGGTGGCACAATACCTGTAGGGAGGAGTTAAGACAATTTCAAAAGCATAGACATAAGGAATGCATAGGATAGTGTGTTGTATTTTCTTTTTTTTTTTTGAGACAGGGTCTCGCTTTGTAGTTCAGGCTGGCCCTGAGCTCAGCCTCAAACTCACATCACAGCAATCCTCCTGCCTCTGCCTCCCGAGTGCTGGGATTAGAGGCGTGAGCCACCCTGCCCGGCACTGTGGTATGTGGTACTGACTGCTGCTGGGCGTTGAGTCTCCACACCCAGTACTGTATGTGGTTACCTGCAGATCAAAACCCCGGCCCTTGCGCTTGCAAGACAGGCACCAGAACCACTGAGCTAAATCCCTGGCCCAGATTCCCACCTCTTTCAATATGAGCTGTTTATAAATTTGTTTTGTTTTTTGAGACAGGGTCTCGCTTTGTAGTTTAGGCTGGCTCTGAGTTCACCATGTAGCCCATGTGAGCCTTGAACTCACAGCAATCCTCCTACCTCTGCCTCCCAAGTGCTGTGATTACAGGCGTGAGTCACCACGCTTGGCACTGTTATATGTGGTTACCGAAGATCGAAGTCGGGACCTTGCACTTGCAAGACAGGTGCAGGAACTACTGAGCTAAATTTCCAGCCCCCTTTTTCTAATTCTTAATATTTTCAGAAGTAAGACAGACATCCTCCCTTCTTCCCAACATCAGTGACATTTCTAGGTTTTTGAAATAATAATTACAATAAAAGAGCAATAGTTTGAATTAAAAGTAACTGATACTTTAGCAATATTGTAATAGACAGATAACTAGAGCTTGACCATGGCCAGCTCAGATAGCAAAAATGTCACTCAATGGGAAAAGGTCAAAAATTTTAAGGACCCCTCAAAACTGAAATTAGAAAAACAAATCAATTCAGTAATTCACAGATTTTGTTAAACTGAGAGACATCAGATGGTAATACTTAAACTTTTCCCAACTCAGAAGCATAACTAGAAATTTCCTAACCAGAAATACTAGCGGAGCAGATCCAGAATTGAGCAAATACTAGACAAGTGCTCTACCACTGAACTACACCACCAGCCCAGAAATTTCAAATTCAAAGCAGTAATAACACTTTCTAACCCATTGCCAAGACAAAGGTCAGAAAAGTAAATAATATATATATATAATATTGCTAACTGATATTTTGCTTTTTCTGTAAATTTAATCCAGAGAAAAAATTCATCACAGAAAAGTTTTTTTAAAAAAGGATGAGAATAAAGCCATGGGTTCAACCCTTAGAAAATAACCATATACAATTTGAAAGGCACAGCATGTAGCTCAGCACACCTTGAGTTCAAGCACTACAAATAAGTACATACTTCATAATTTTATGAAATGTAAGTGTAAATGATACATGAAAAGAAGCAAAACTAATTATGTAGGAAAATAGATATAATAATTAGAATTACTATATAAAACCCAGACAATATCTTCTTTAGTAACATCTTAACAATATCTAGTGGCAGTCCTAACACAGTACCAGAATTCCAAAATGGTAAAGTGTTAACAATACTTCTAAGACTCCTGCAACCACTATGTGACACAGAAATGTTTTCTAAAGACAAAGTAAAGAATTATTCCTCCAGGGGCCGGGGAGTTAGCTCAGTGGTTCCGGCGCCTGTCTTGCAAGCGCAAGGGCCCTGGTTCGATTCCCCGGTAACCACATAACAATACTGGGTGTGGAGACCCACACCCAGCGGCAACCAGTACCACATACCACAGTGCCGGGCTGGCGGCTCACGCCTGTAATCCCAGCACTCGGGAGGCAGAGGCAAGAGGATTGTGATGTGAGTTTGAGGCTGAGCTCAGGGCCAGCCTGAACCACAAAGCGAGACCCTGTCTCAAAAAAAAAAAAAAATCCCCAAATTAATGTGTGAGGAGAGCAACCTGAAGGGAAGAAGGGAACCTATGTTTTAACATATCTTGTGGTCACATGTACAGACACTATGACACATTCGAGTGGAGGTACCACAGCAGCTGGAATAGGAATATAACATTCAGGAGTCAGATCAAGGCTAACAATGTAAATCTGGGAGCATTTAGATAATTAAATTTCAAAAGAAGAGTATAACCCAAATGGAGAAGAAAACTAAATTCTAGAACACTCTAACATCTAAAATTTAAAGGTCAAAAGATGAAAATGAGTAAAGATTTCTGAGAATGAGCAATCAAAGCTGTGGGAGGAAAACCAAGTGGCTGGTACCTCTGAAGCCAAAAGAAAACCTCACAGATTAGGGAGTGATCAACTGTGTTGGACACTGCTAATAGGTCTGAGTCCTATTAAACAGAACAACAAGGCCAACTGAGGGACAGACGTTTACTGTATTTTTACTATGTCCTAGGAAATGTTCTAATACATTTACAAGCATCAAGCCATTCAATCTTCACAACCATCTTGTGAGGAAAGGTACTACTACAAATAAGGAAACAGAAAGGTTAAGCAGCTTCTAACTAAGGAACTAACTGAGGCAGCCTAATTCCAAAGCCAAATCTTTTAGTCACTATCTGCCTCTCATAATTGGATCAAAAAGCTCTGAATAATTACCTCACTTTCTTTGGGGGTTGGAAGGTATCCCCTTCGTTGTCCTTAGGTTCATGGTAGTATTTTGGTTCTAGGTCATTCACTTAGGATCGTTCTACCTAACTTACGTAATTATGTATCACAACTGCAGCTGATCTGGAAGCCAAATCTCTAACCAATATTACTGATTATTTTGTCTTATTAGCTCCCAAAACTTCCTAAGAAGAATATCCAAAAGCAGAATATGGATTTCACTTAAGGACATGTGAGATTCCATTATCTTACCTGGCAGGAAAAGTAACAGGAAAGTAACTAAGAACACAAACGTAGAAAGAGTTCTAAAATAGTAATGACAGTTGTTTTTTATATTCTCCCCAAACAGATAAAGGCTTTGAACAACATTTACCACATTTAAGTGATAAATTTACCAAATTCTGTGGAGACCTAAGGGTATAAGCACTTGTGTAACAGGAAACAGAAGGAAATCAAACAAGCAACCGAAGACTCCAAGTGAGAAAAAACCATCGCCCTCCCTGGAGAGTCAGATGGAACAATCTAGTAACAGCCAAAACTGGGCCAGAATTTGGAAGATCCAGTTAGTAAAGTAGTGCAAGGAAACCACAATACACTAGGTTATCAATGGTACTGAAGCAATCTGCGAACTCTGAAAACAAAAAGAAACCAAGTCCCCTAGCAAGATAAAACTCCAAACCACAGAAAGAGCTAGAGAAAAAAAAAAAATCCAAATTACAAAATAGAACCCATCCAATCCTCCTAAAACTAATTTCCCATTAAAAAATGAGAAAAAAAAAATCACACCACCCTAGTTCTATATAAAGTAATTATAAGAAACAAAGGAGGCTTTTCAGGGTATAACTAGAGCACTTGCCTAGTATTCACAAAGCCCTGGGGGGATTCAATCCCCATGACTATACACATGCATAAACACACACGCTTTTACACACACACACGTTAAAATCCATTAAAAGAAATGAACAAAAAATAAAGTTATAATACTGGGTGTGGAGACCCACACCCAGCAGCAACCAGTACCACATACCACAGTGCCGGGCGTGGTGGCTCACGCCTGTAATCCCAGCACTCGGGAGGCAGAGGCAGGAGGATTGTGATGTGAGTTTGAGGCTGAGCTCAGGGCCAGCCTGAACCACAAAGCGAGACCCTGTCTCCAAAAATAAAAAAGAAAGAAAGAAAGAAAAGCCATTGGAACACTAATTAACCTGTCATCTACTGTAACCTTTATTAGATACAAGCAGACTTTGATTTCCAGCAATTTTTCTTCTGATGTTTCACATTTAAAACATCCATCCATGGGCCAGGGATTTAGCTCAGTAGTTTTGGTGTCTGCCTGGCAAGCACAAGGTCCTCAGCTCTATCTCTGGTACTACAAATAACCCAACTGGGCATGGTGGCTCACATCTATAATCCCAGCATTCGGAATGCAGAAGTAGAAGGACTGCTGAGAGTTTAAGGCTGGCCTGAGCGACACAGTGAGTTCAGGGCCAGCTTGAACTACAAAGTGAGACACTGTCTCAAAAAAACAAAACCCACATCCATCCAGTTACACCAATTTACTGCAGACAGGACATAATGATGAATCTATATCACTTATTTCTTTCCTGACAAGCAGCTTCTACTCCCCCTTAGTCTGGTCTACAGCCCTTTCTGAGAACATCTTTGGCTGTAGACCATAATCATTCAGCCTAGCTCTTCTTTGAGTCCTTAGGCTTGGGGCTGACAAAAGACCAGCAAAATTAATTTTTCAAAGGATTGTGTAAGCTTAATACAATCAGCCTCAATCTCCCCCCTACCCAAACAAAGAGTCATTATCATTCACATACTATCCCGCCAAACATTTGCTTCAATCTAGTATTTCTGGGGATCTTTTAGAACTGAGTTAAAATCTTTAGCATCACTTCATAGATATACGACCTAATCCCCCAAAATTCAAAAACATAATTAACAAAAACATCACCTGCATTCTAATGGCAAAGAAATTCCATATTTATGCTTGTAAGATTTAGTCATTTAAACAAAAAAAATCAGGAAAATACAATCTAAGGCAAATGATAATAACAAATAAAAGCAGAAATTCAAATGGTCAATAAATATACAAAAATGTTCACTGGAGGCCAGGAATTTAGCTCAGTGGTTCAGGGGTCTGCCTGGCAAACACAGTCCTGAGTTTAATCCCCAGTAACCACTACCACAATACTGGGCATGGTGATCGGGCCTGTAATCCCAGCACTTAGGAGGCAGGGGCAGGAAGATTACTGTGAGTTCGAGGCTGGCCTGGGCTACACAATGAGTTTGGGGCCAGCCTAAATGACAAAGCGAGACCCTGTCTCAATAAATAAATAAATAAATAAAAATGAAAGAATGTTCATTGGCTCTCATTAGTAACAGGAAAATAGAAAACCCTAATCAGAAAGTCACAATAAAATTCAGGAAAGAGACTGTCCAGATTACAGCACTGTATTATGTACTAAGTATTTTAGTTACATAGTTACACCATGGGCAGAAAAATTACTGAATAAATCTGATAAAATTGTTGTTTTTATATCTCTTGTTATAACAATTAATGAAAATATATGCAATTTTTCAGTCATCCTGTATTTAAATAATTGGACTGGGAAGTGGTTAAAACAGTACTAGACAGCGCTGAGAGATAAGTCAGTATCTAACTAAACTGTGTGACTAAACTGGGTGTTAGGGGAACTTGGTGTTCAGGTATTTATTTGTGTGGGATCAAAACAATGACCTCTCATGTATTTTGCACGTACTATAGCAGTACTTTTTATGTTCTTTAACATGTAACTTTATAGATTATGTGTAACACTAGCTGTATACACTTTATGAACTAAGGAACGTAGCTGCATAACTTATAATTTAGGCATTAACTACATAAGCTTAGCCATGTTAAAAGTAGTTATTCCCATCTGGACAGCTAAGGAAGCAACTAAATGGTATAGAATTTGCCCACTATGAGCAAAGTTCTGGGTTAAATTCCCAGCAGCGGGGGGGAAAAGCCAAAACTAAACAAACAAAACAGTACTTATTGGCTTGAATAACTTCAGGATACAGAAGCTACATATAAACACCAAATGTATGTATATTACAGTTTTAGTTTCTCTATATCATAGATAAACTTCCTTTAAAGGGCCAGATAGTAAGTATTTCTGGCTTTTCAGGGTCATATGGTTCCTCTCATGAACATTCAACTCTGTTATACTGATAAACAACTTATAAATAAGTGAATATAGCTATTTTCCAGTAAAACTTGGATTACAAAAAATACAGGAGAACATTACTCCCATGCTTTAAAGGCTACAACTACAAAGTGAGACCCTTATTTTCCTTTAAAAAACAAAATCAGGAGGATGAATATGACCAGTGCGTTGTAGTTTGATGACTCATGTGTCTAGAACTATCTTTAAAAAAGAAATCAATAATATATTGATTAATGAAAATCCAAAGGTAGCACAATATGCCCCAGATTACTTTTTTTTGAGACAGAGTCTCGCTTTTGCAGTTCAGGCTGGCCCTGAGCTCAGCCATGAACTCTGAGCAATCCTCCTGCCTTTGCCTCCTAAGTGCTGGGATTACAGGCGTGAGCCACCATGTCCGGCACTGTGGCACTGTAGGTCTGATTGCTGGTGGGTGTCAGTCTGCACACCCATTGTTGTTGTATGTGGTTACCAGGGACCGAATCAGGGCCTTTGCACTTGCAAGGCAGGCACTGGAACCACTGAGCTAAATCCTCGGCCCTCAGATAACTTATTAATCACAAAAGAAACAAATGTTCCTTCTCCCTGGAAAATCTTGGCAGTCACCACCCATAACACAATGATCAAACTGCACCACTAACTGTGCCAGAGTTGGGCACTGTGCACCTCCTGAAGCAAGGCAATACAAAGTACAAATTTCCTATTAAGTACTCTAGCCAAAAATCTTTAATAATACAACAGTCACTAGACCTACTTTAACACTTTACAGAAGGCAAAGAGAGAGAGGTAAGTTTTGGAGGTGTTCAGGATCAAACCCAGGGTCTCATACATGCCATACAGTTCTCTACCACTGGGCTACATATCCAGGCCCAAAGGATCAGTTTTATTTTTGTCTGGTTTGGTTTTTTTTTTGGAGACAGGGTCTCATTTTGTAGTTCAGACTGACCCTGAACTCACAATATAGCCCACACTAGCCTCAAACTCACCTGCCTCTGCCTCCCAAGTGCTGGGATTACAGGTGTTGAGCCACCACACCTGGCATTGTCATATGTGGTACCCAGGATCGAACTCTGGAACTTGCACCTGCCAGGCAGACTCCGGAATCACTGAGTTAAATCTCTGGCCCAAAAGATCAGTTTTAAACAAGACCTCAAAGAAACAATCAAATAACATTCTAAATAGAGAACATTTTATAAGCACCTTAATCTAGAACTTTCCAGGCTACATAATCTATTTATAAGCCATTCAATCTATATTATATTATAGCAGCCCAAATTAAGACAAAAATCACAAAATATTGCTCAATTTAGGTGTTTAGTTATATAGATACAACATTAAGTGCACTATTATAATGTTCTATAAATTTTTTTTTTTTTAGTTTTTGGAAACAAGGTCTCACTTTGTAGTTCAGGCTGATCCTGAACTTACTATGTAGCCCAGGCAAGCCTCGAACTCTCAACAATCCTTCCTGCCTCTGCCTCTTGAGTGCTAGGAATACAGGCGTAAGCTATCACGCCTGGCATTAAAATTAAATTTTTTTCACAACAGAAAGGCAAAAAAAAATACAGGATGAGGTAACTTTCAGTCTGCTAATTTTACTCATCACACTCCCTCAAATATTAAAATAGTCCTCTCTCATACCTTAAGTTCTCAAATTTATCTACCAAAATCTTCCCCAGTGGCATCTTCCAAAAGCTGACTCTTATATTTTTCCTTTTCAAACATCTAATTTTTCAAAGTGACAATAACTTGGGCACTGCAGCATATGACTGATAATACCAGCAGCAGAAAGCTGAAGAGGCAGACAAATTACAGGTCAGCCTGAACGACACAGCAAGTCCTTGTCTCAAGTTACCAAAACAAACAAAAAAGAGTGACAAGTGGCAAAGTCTTCAAACTTACAACCTCTGATTAATACTGTTACCTGATTTGTATTCATTTTAGGCATAATATAATTCCTTAGTAACATTTTTATTTCTACCTTATATAATTATTCACATATTTGTTTTGCTCCCGCCTTCCCCAGCTGGCAGTCTCAAAATACTGCTTTACACAGTGCCAGTGCAGATAGGCATTTATTGAGTAAATAAAAATGAACAGCAGGATTCTTTTAAAAGCATTAAGCCATTGAGAAGGAATATAAACCTCTTCCTTCTTCCTACCCATTATTGCTCTCCTCTCTAAAAGATTGTTTCTATGGAAAATTTTATTCAGCAAATTGTTATAGAATACAATATAGATACATTTATACATTAGCATACCAAACTAACAGTGACTGCCCTTATGTGGATTATACTTTGAGAGAAAAAGATAATGTTAGAAAAGAACTCTTTATATTAAAAGAACCTCAAGAAACAATATGAGTGAAGCCTTTTGCTTTAACTCGGGTATGTAAAGGTTGCTAAATCTTAGCATAAAGAACGCACAGTATTATTAGGTATTTGAGTAAGTACTTCTGGTTTTCTGCCCCCCAATTTAAGTACTGTACTCTTAAACTTATTAAGTACCATTTTGTAGGAATATTGACTACAGAAACAGCAATAGAAAGCATTCCATAAAGGTTAGCAATTGTAATATACCAGGCTCTATGACAGCAACTCTAGGCAGAGTATCTCACCTCCACAATTTTATGAAGTGTACAATTACCACCCTCGCTTTACAACTAAGTGAGGGTTAGAAACATTAAGTAACTTGTTTTAAGTTACTCATGTATGATGAAGAGAGAATTCAAATCCATGTGCTCCTAATCAACATCCTCCTTTTGGAGCTTTTTCCAGAAACATAATCCACTCCAAGTATAACTCTACTTATACTTAATATATATAACATACATAAGTAAACAGTGCTACACAGCTACATCATTAGCAGAAAGCCCAAAATAGCAATTTTAAAATATTGACCTATATCTGCTGAGGAGATGCTAACCCAACAAAACATATTCCTGAAGCCAGGGGTAACGATACACACCTGTAATCCCAGCCCTTGGGAGGCTAAGAAAAGGAGGACTGCCATAATTTCGAAGCCAACATGGACTATATAGTAAATTCAAAGCCAGCCTGATCTGCATAGCAAGACCTTATCTCAAAACAACAAACCCAGAAGTAATATACTCTTGAAACTACAGCTGTCTAGCATCTACCAAGCTTCTTTAGCCAAAGTATTTGACAACAAACTAAATATTCCATTTATTTTTATCTGACTAGATTGTTTTCAATCATCTTAAAAATTTAGAGTTAGGGGTC
>PVIR01035785.1:0-16224 GCA_004026965.1 Petromus typicus | reverse complement strand
AGTTATTGCACTTTCTGCCTCTAGAATTTTTATTTTGTTCTTTCTCATAATTTTGTCCCTATTCTCCGGTAAGATCTTATACCCCTCCTTTCTTTTAGTTCTTTAGACATGGTTTCCTTTAATTCTTTGAACATGTTTTTAAAAGCTCACTAAACTCAGGAGCCATTGTGGCACATGCCTGGAATCCCAGCACTCTGGAGGTGGAGGCAAGAGGTTTCCTCTGAAGTCTAAGGCCAGTCTGGGCTACATAGTGTGTCAAGGCCAACCTGAACTAATAGCACAATCCCTTCTAACTCTTCCCTCCCCCAGGGCTTGATTAAAGTTTTTGAAAGTACAATGTCCGATATTCCTCAGGGACTATTTTTATTGAGATTATTTTCTTCTCATGTAAGATACTTTCTTGTTTCCTCAAATATCTCATAATTGTGTTGTTTTTGAAAACAGATGTTAAATATTGTTTGGCAGTTCTGGAAATCAGATTACCTTCTTTCCTAGGATTTGTAATTGTTGCTACTCATTGCTGTGGCTGTAGGTACAGATGCTATTTGTTCATTTAGTGACTTTCCTGCACTAATTTGGCAAAGTCTGTGTTCTTTATTGTGTGTGGTACCTGAAATCTCTGCTTACTGACTTAGAAGTTAGCTAATGATTATATAGAGACTTCTGTTGATACTTTGAACCAATAAGTTTCCTAGCCCTTGCAAAACTCTGCATGTATGTTGGGATGTGCATCAGATGCTCAAACTGTTTTCAGTTAGCTTGCACCCCGTACTTTGGCATAGCCTCAGGGTAATCTAGGCATGAAAGCTTGAGACTTTCTTTGGGTTTTTACAGTTGTGTGGGAAGCCCTGGTAATGCACAGCCCTTCATATATAAATGACCTTCTGGATTCCTGTAAGCATGTCAGAGCTTTCGAAAAGTCCTTATAGACTTAACTTTTCAAGTTTCTTTGTCATCTTTTTGTTTATATCACTATTATTTTCATCTTTGGCAGCTAGGTAGGAAATAATTGTTGTTGATTGTTTTTTGACAAATGTTTCCAGGGAAAAGATTGCTCATATTGTTCAAGCTCTGAGTTGAGTCACACAAAGATTTGGTAGTGGGAGTTTTTAGGAAAGTGCCAGGAAGGATACATAATGACGGTTTCTTGGGTGGTGATTTTGGGAAGCTCCACACTGGTCTTCAGTGGTTGCCCAGCTGCTGTTACCAACTGGTGGTTTTCAAGGGTATTATGTACCTGCTGAGGCTTTTTGAGTTGGACATGAATAGAGCAAGAATAGAGCAAGTTAAAACATCATAAGCATGGCTTTTCTTACTAAGAATCAGTTCTTTCTTTTAAATAAATACTCCTTGGATTGTTATGAGTCATAGGGTAATTTCCAGAGTATTAGAAATTTAATTTTATAAATGTAAATGTTTTTTATTGCTTTTATGGCAAGGAGATTTTTAGAGTTTTTAATCCACCATCCTCACTGACATTCTTCCAAAGTATATATATATATATATTTTTTTTTTAGGTTTTTTGAGACAGGGTTTCGCTTTGTGGTTCAGGCTGGCCCTGAGCTCAGCCTCAAACTCACATCACAGCAATCCTCCTGCCTCTGCCTCCCGAGTGCTGGGATTACAGGCGTGAGCCACCACGCCCGGCACTGTGGTATGTGGCACTGGTTGCTGCTGGGCGTGAGTCTCCATGCCCAGTATGGTATGTGGTTACCGGGGAATTGAACCCGGGCCCTTGCGCTTGCAAGACAGGCGCCGGAACCACTGAGCTAACTCCCCGGCCCCAAAGTATATTTTTTGATTCTGCTGCTATAGAATGTGCTGAAATGTATGTGCTTGTATTTCTTCTTCAAGTTTCAGCCCAGTTATGAGATTTTTTTCCATTTCTTGGACCAGGTGTCTAAACCATTAACCAGTGCCACCAAATCAGGGAAAAGCTCTCCCTTTCTGCATGTCTCTGTCTAGGCAAAGTGGATAATGAAATGTGTTACTTTAGTTTTTCCCAGGGAAGTGCTCCTCAATATTTTTCACCAGTGAGTTAGAAATAGTTTCTTCTGGTTTGTGCCAGAGTATTGGACAAATCATCTGTAAACCAGAACTGAGTTTTACCTTCTTCAGTCACTAAAAAAACGTCCTGAGGTTGTTGATACGAGTTGACTTGCAGGGTAAATGATGATTGAGCAAGAGTGTGTGCCCTTAGGACTGATCTTGGATAGACCACTTTCATTTGAAGATGGATTGCTGCTCTGTATGCCCAACTTGGTGGTCTGTGTGGCAGAAGATGATGGGATGGTCATCTTCTTGTAGTCACTTGATATTCACTTGATAGTCTCAAATCAGATGTTCTAGGAATAATAGTAACCAAAACCTATTGATGAGAATATGCTAATTACTTTACCAAAGAAGGCAGAGTTCTTCTCTACATTCTGTAAGTCTTCCCTTTAATTTTCCTTTTGAATGTAACAAAAGTTTTATTAATTGACACCATTTGTCACAGCACTGTGGATACCATTGTAACTCCTGCACCATGAGACCAGAATAGTAATTCACTTTACATTGTAGCCTAGACTTGTAATATATGCTGCTCTTGTTTTGGGCCCCAACAGATATTTTCAGATTTTTTCTTCATACTGTTTATTGCTTTCAGAATTCAAAGAGGCCCAATAGTCATTGGACTTTCTCAGTGGTGAGTTGCATGAAATGTAGCAATTTATATTTCACTGTAAAGAAATATATTGCCATTCTCCAGATGATTGCACCCCCAGGGACATCACTTTACAGACAGGCCCCTGGCTCAGTGCAGTTTCTCTTTCATCCTTAGACATGTCTGTATCTTACTAAGGCTCTTCCTTAGTAGAAAGTACAGGTTCAATTGGCAAGATGTTGTCAGTCTTGGAGATCAGTGTGATACTCTAGAAAGCCTGGATATTCAAGGCCATCAGACTATTCAGGCTTTCTGCAGGAGAGTAAGTATAATCCAGGGGCTATGCACTGCTCTACATATGATATAACATACCATTGTCTGATCTTTTATTATGCTTTTAAAATTTTTCAGATGAATGAATGACTTAGTTTGAATAGTTATCAGAAATGTATAGCACAAAATTTAAAATGTACAAGATAAGAAAATAAAATGTACAAAATAATTTAAAGTATTGCTAATTTATTTCCTGCTCATTCAGTTCCCCTTCTTTTTTTCTTTTTTTTTTTTTTTTTAAGGTTTTTTGAGACAGGGTCTCACTTTTGTGGTTCAGGCTGGCCCTGAGCTCAGCCTCAAACTCACGTCACAGCAATCCTCCTGCCTCTGCCTCCCGAGTGCTGGGATTACAAGCGTGAGCCACCACGCCCAGCACTGGTATGTGGTACTGGTTGCCGCTGGGGTGAGTCTCCACGCCCAGTATTGTTATGTGGTTACCGGGGATTGAACCCAGGTCCTTGCGCTCGCAAGACAGGCGCCGGAACCACTGAGCTATATCCCCGGCCCCCTCAGTTCCCCTTCTTAGGAACAACTTCTTTCCCATTTTTTTGTCTATCTATCCATCAATAATGCCTTAAAGAAAGAGGTATATATAATATACACATGCATATATACATAAATATCTTTATAATATATATCTTTAAAATATACAAAGAGTAGTGTAGCTTTATAATATTTTGCACTTGAAATAATTTAGCACCACATCCTCCAATCATTCCACATGAGTTTCTGTAGAAGTTTTTGTAATGGCTGAAAAAAATATAAATATACATTGTGCGTATGTTTCAGTTTATTGAATCATATCCTGATTTCAATAATTTCTATTTTTTTTGCCTTTAAGTGATGTGTTGAAATAAATATCCTTGTATATGTTCTTGTGCACCTACATGCTTATATCTACAGGGTAAATTCCTACAAACACATTTATTTTTAAGTAAGTCTGAAGTCATTGACTTTATATAAAGTCCTGTGCACATAAATGATTCTATCTATACAGTAAATTACTATAACTTTTTAATTTCATATTTAATTTGAGCCTATATTGCATACCTAACTTTTTAAAACCCTTTTCATAACATTGTAACATACAAATAAGCAAAATACAAAGAATAAAATCAGTTTTATCTACAGTAGTTTCCCCTTAATCATGGTTTTGATTTTTTGTGGTTTATAACCCTGGACTACATGTGGTCTAAAAACTATTAAAGACAAATCACAGAAATAAAGTATTCATAAGTTTCAAGTTGTGTGGTGTTCTAAGTAGTATGATGAAGTCTTGCATTATCCTCTGTTGCCTGGTACAGCATCCCTTTGTCCAGTGTATCCATGACATACATATATATGTGTCTGTATATACACACACATATTACTCACTCACTCACTCATTCATTATCTACTTAGTGGCTATCTCCATTATGAGATTGATTGTCATAACTTTATAGTGCTTGTGTTCAAGTTGCCCCTTCTTTTTAATAATGACCATGAAGTGCAAGAGTAATGATGCTAGCAATTCAGATAAGACAAAGAAATGCCATAAAATGCTTCCTTTAAGTGAAAAGATGAATATTTAGTACAGGAATGCATGCATAGGAAAAACTATAGTATATATAATGTTTGATGCTATCAGAGGTTTCAGGCATCATTAAGGGTCTTGTAACATATGCCTTGGAGGTAAAAGTGGAATCAAAGTATCATCTATCTGTCTATCATCTATCTATCTATCTGTCTTTCTATTTTCTATCATCAATATTTATATGATGGAATATATAGAACTATTTAGATATTACTTCTATAATATTTGTTCTTGTTTCCAATTGAGTTATGTTATTACAAAGTTAACAAAAATTTGAACATAGTAAATGTTTATTGTACCAATAATGCATAGTACTGTCTAGCTTTCCTTAAGCATTCTAGATCTAGTCTCCATTTTTTCTATCTTGCTCAATGGCTGAGAGATGGACTCTTATGATCTATAGTAGAAATTGACAAACTATAACTTCTATGCCAAATATGGTCTTTAGAGTGAAATCGAGTTGCATCATTTTAACTATTGTCTATGGCTACTTTCATGCTACACTGGCAGATATGAGGATTTGTTACAGAGAATATGTAGCCTAGAAGCTTGAACTATTTGGTATCTTTTCTCTTGCAGAAAAGTTTGCTATCTGCTGGTCTATCCCAGTGACTTCTTTGCCCTCTGGGTTTCCACTGGTTCATCTCTGGGGATCATGGCAGGAAATTGGAGGAGGGAGAGGGAAAAGGGAGCTGAAGGTTTTATACCACTAATTGCCTCCTTACATGATTGTCAGAGGATTGTTCTGTTTCTGAATTGAGATATCTAAGCACTTCCCAGGAGTTGCTCTCTGGAGCCCTTCTTCAATCATCCCTCCCTTCCTTTGGGTTCTCCTAATCTTATTCCAACCTTCACCTTCAGGCCCAGGATAACAGCTTCTAGGTGTAATTAGCTCTTAGGCTATGCACTATTCCCTGTGGTTTTTGATACCTTGCACATATCTTCGAAAATACCCTTTTATTAAGCTATCCTTAACTTATCTTAATTTAAGGATACCTTGTGTTCTTGCTGGGACTCTAAATGATATAGCAGGTTATAATTTTAAGTATATATTGTGACCTGAATTTTATGTAAAAAAGAAAATGCTGAAAATTATTTTTCAGATGTGGCACCACTGGGGGGTTTTGGTGCATAGTGGCATTATCAGTAACTTTAATATGTTTCTCTTGCTTTCTGTTGAATCTGTGTGATGAAGATATATATTACTTTTGTTACAGGTCAAAAAACTAAATAAATAAGATGGAGGGAGGGAAAAACAAGAGCAGAGTTCTTCATTTTGTGGTTAATTCAACTACCTAGATGTGTCCTAAAACTCAGAAACAGTTGCTGCCCTTCCTGCAAAGCAGTGCACAGATTGGAGAGGGCATTACCTTTAGAATCACCTGATTTCTCATGTAGAACTTGGTCATGAGAACAGACAGAAAATTCATATGAATATATGCACATATTCATGTACATGCTTGCAAATAGATGTACACACACAGGAAAGTGTTTAGCTCATTAGTACCATTATCTCAGTTGTTGAACATTCCAGATCCTCTGGAAAACCTATTCAGTGTCAGTGTCTGCTTGAGCTCCAAGTTTGTTCTCCTGGTTCTTGCTGGCTCAGGCATTGGTCTCCAAAGCATGCTGTCTGCTTGAATCCCAAGAGACTTGAAATATTGCATTTCCTGGTTTCAGGCCTGTCCCGAGACCATTTAACTCTTATTTAATCTTGGGTCACTAGTCCAAACAACAAGAGTCCATTCCTGTTGATTTCCTCTTTGGTATACTGGTGGCCATTTGTACCTGAATGTCATGGGCAGAACTACTCTGACTGATCCTGGAAGGCTTAGAGCAGTGGTTGAAGTCGGTTTCTTTTTCTCTCTTGAAGACCAAAAGGACATGCAAAGTAATCTGTGGTGACCAGCTCTGAATAAAGAGTATGTGTTGAGCCCCAGAAAGTTCATTATGACTATTCTCTATGTTACTAATCTCCATCAGACATAGAGTGAAGAAGCACTGAGCTGCCAGGTGTTGAAATGATTAATTGAAGTAACAAGCCAAGATGAAGGCCCTGGTTGAGCTTTAACTGCAATTGTGTGAATAGGGAGCTAAATTACAAAAAGCTCCACAATGTGCAATGTACCATTGGAACAGGGTAAATTGTTGAGGATCAGGTACACTGGAATAAATATGAAGATTATGACCAAGAGACTCTCTTTTTTGAGACAGGGTCATGCTTTGTATTTCAGGCTGGCCCTGAGCTCGGCCTTGCACTCACAGCAACCCTCTTTCCTCTGCCTCCCGAGTGCTGAGTTTACAGGCATGAGCCACCACGCCCAGCGCTGTGGTATGTAGTACTGATTCCTAGTGGGCGTGAGTCAACATGCTCAGCATTTTTGTATGTGGTTACTGGGGATCCAACTAGGGACCTTGTGCTTGCAAGGCAGGCACCAGAACCACTGAGTTAAATCCCCAACCTGACCAAGAGTTTCTTGCTGGATTATGGATCACGCATCTTGGTGGGGAAAAGAAGGAGGACTAGGGTTAGAAAAGTCTGGAAAATCTCACTAGACAAGGTGATCTTGACAGAGGTACTTGAGAAAGGCCTTACTGGAGAATACCTTAATAAGATCTCTAAGTAAAGGGCCCTGGGCTGGGAGTGCAAACACAAGAAAGAAGGTCTGGCCCTGAATCCTTAACTATAACTCCTTCCTATCCAGCCTCAAGTTTGGTATGGGAAGAGGCCCATAAGATAAAGTCTTTGCAACTGCCTGTGACTGATCTCCTTTTGGTGTGGGCCACCCGATCCTGCTCCATGGTGCTTTTCTTAATACTATCTGTCTTTACACCAAGAATGGGTAGTGAGTCAAGACTTGAAGAATAAGTAGTTTATATGGGGAGAGAAGGAAAACAATATTAGGGAAGGAGGGAAGTTCAAAGTGGCCTGGCATCAGGCTCAGTGGTTTTTTTCTATAGTATTTCATTATCTGTCCCATTTTGCAGAAGATAAATCTAATGCTGGGAGGGTGAAGTGGTTACCTTAAAGTCCACAGCCAGAAAGCAGTATACTTCCCTTTTATGGTAGCTACTACACTGTGTAATTACTGTACTCATTAATTTCTGCCTCTAGTAAAAAATCAAAGAGAATATGCAAATATAAAGTTGAAAGAGGTGCTGTAATGTAATGCTTTAGTTGGAAGTTGATCCGCATTTTTTAAAATTATTTTTTAAAAACTAAATTCATTTATCCATGTCAAAGTAGCTCTGAAAACCTCCTAGCAGAAGAAATATGAGTCCTTGGAGTCTGTAACCCTCAGGAGAATCCATTTTGTTAAAAGCCTGGGCAGTGTAGAGAAAAACTATTAAAGAACCATGTTGGAGAGATAGAATATAAGATACAGATGATGGAAGGACCAGAGGCGAAAAGAAATTGAATGAAGTGAAAGAAATGAGGGAGAAATTAGAGCACGGAGAACTTTCATGTGTATCCCTCTGGAAAGCAAATACCATGGATTCCTAGAACAGAATATAACCATAAAATAGCTCTGAGTCATAAGTTTCTCACCAGAAATGAGGAGTGATACTGACAGAAAGTAAAGACCGACCCCTGAAAACCAAGTGAGGGACCCTGTGGACACCATAATGTGTCATATGCTGATTCTGTGACTTTTTGTTACAAGTAGATAAAAGCTAAAGTTTGGGTGGGTTAGGTGAAATATCATCTAAGATTCAATTTAACTTAATTGTAACTTTATAACTAGAAAATTTCTTTATTTTTCCTCCCCTCCCCTGGTTATGTTTCAATTACTCTTTCCTCTCACTCTCTCATTTTCTAGTCTCTCTACTCCTTCAGGTTATGGACTATTTTTATTTAAAAATAATTTCCATTAAGTTCTGAATTCTACTTATATTTTGTATTGATAATTTCCTGTTGAGTGATTAAGGTACAGCTATTCAAAACCTTTTATGTTTCCTGTTATTTGTGGCACTTTCCTGCTTACGTAGAAGACACAATACTGCAAAATGACAAGAAGAGGAATGCAATTTTGCAAATACTTATTGAGCACTGGCTATGGGCTAGTGGAGAGAGGCTTTACGGAAACCCAATCTAGTAAATGGAATAAAACATGGCCCTAAAAAACCACTGCATTTAGGGAAACAGTAAAGCCAAAAGCAAAACAAATGAAAAGGCAAAGATAAAAAAATCTTATTTTTCAATAAAACTAAACCATTGAGTTAGTCATTCTCCAATTTTGTTTATGCTTTCTACTTATACCTATTAGTTTTTTACATTTGGAAGGCATAGTAATATTTTTAGAGTTTAAAAACTTAAAAAAAAAACCCTTCATTTGGCTATGGTTAGAAGACACAGAAGTTCCTGTAAATGTCATCTGATTTGCAAGACTGCTTTCAGTTTTCACAGTGTTTCCACATCTATCATTCATTTTAGTAGTTTGCGAAAGAAGCAACACAGGTGGCATCACTATTTCACAGATAATAAAGCTGGGTCTTAGTGAGAAATTTAATAGCTCGCTGGTAGCGAGGGAAGACTGTGTTTTTTAAGGTCAGATCCTAAAGAAAGGGCCATGGAAAGGATCAAGTGCATCTGAGAGGTGTTATGGTACCATAGAGAATGTTTGAGACAGGCTTTAAAGAACAGCAGAAGCTCCAAAAGGAAAGAAGGCATTGTAGGCAGTGATGATAACATTAGAAAAGAAAATTAGGTGAGGATTTATAGGGCTTGGTTATGGTATCACATGTAGCCCAGTGGTCTCATTAATAAGTAGAAAGGTGGAGAAAAACCTAATGTGAGCCAGCAAATGAGTGCTCACATTGTTTGACATTACCCTCTGACTACAACCATCTTTGAACAGATGATTGCTTCTTGCTCTGTTAAGTAGAGTGAGTTAAAAAAAAAAAAAAAAGAACAAGGAAGAAGTGATTGGCGGAAGGCAATCCAGACCTGGTTTGTAATGGACATGAACAGGAATCACCCAAAATAGACTCTGTAGCTCTGTCCTTATTCTATTTTCATTCTATCACCAACCTCTTTACTCCCACAGTAATTCTCTTGTTGATTTAGCATCATTCCTGTGGTCTCATAATTTTTGCTGCTCTTTTCTTCCAATTTCCATTGGTGACTGTGCAAGCATTAAAAGAAAATCATACCCACATTCAAATATGGATAAAAGAATCCCTGGAATCCACCGAAAGTGTGTTCTTGTTTGATGAGATCTTATTGAATGGAACAGTAAGACCACAACCTGAATCAGACCAGCCCTTGGCCTTTCTCAGTATGTCAGAACCAAGTACAGCAATGATCCCTTTATTTAGATTTAGAAATGAACCAACTAAGGAAATATGCCAGTACCTTCTGCTCTTCCATCTGATTGCCTAAAAATAGGTGATCTAGATAGAGTCATCCACCTATCCATTGATGCAAACTATCTTGGATTCAGTGCATAATTATTGGGAAACTACAGCATATCAGATACACTTTACTTTCAAGGACTAAATGATCTAGTATTCCCCTTATTGTTTCCTTTGAGGTGGACTGTTGACAACCTGGACTAGGGTGTGAGATCTTGAGAGATGAGACTTGGATGTAATATACAGTATTCCCTTAAGATTCAGCTTTTCTATCCACTTTCATTGTTGAATAGTACATAAGAGTGGGTGTCTACATGGGTGCTTTTAGTTAAACTGTTCCTCTAGGAGACAGTGGTGGTGAACCTATGGCATGCATGCCACCGCAGGCTGTTTTATCATTGAAAACTAAAAAGTTCATCATCATTACTAGATTCACCATCTCTTTTGAAGTCTGGGGATTGTACTGAATTCAGGCCTTTTCTTTCAATACCTGCCTTTCTCTGGTGTGTAACTCAAGAACTGAGTCCTTGCATTATCTGTTCTTTGCTACCATGAGAACTCCCATCATGCTTTATTTCTAGATTGTGTCAAGTATTTGGCTATAAAACTCTAGTCATTTCCAACCAAGTTCAGCCCTTGTAAAAGTGATGACCACTAAGTTGAAGTATGTAATGTAACAAGAGGATGATAGATTTGGTCTCCATTTCTCAAAATTGACTGTTAAACCAAAAAAAAAAAAAAAAAAATCTTTTTAAGCCCTTGAAAGGAATCATTAAGGAACCCGATACTTAGCTTGATCATGAGTTTCCGTATTCTTTGAATCAGAATTGATGACCCTTTTGTGATTTGCCTTCTGTCCTTATTTCAGAAACCTTGAACCTTTGAATCATGTCAAGGTGTCTGTCTAGAGGGAAATATAATTCCTTTCTTTAGGATTAGACATGAATGAGCAGGGCTTAATGCTGTTGAAAAAAATTCATGACAAAGGCAGCAGTGATAACAGGGAACACTTCCAAGGTTTTGCTTCTTTAAAAAAGCCTCATGTATAGATTGCTCTACTCAGCAAGGCTAACAAATCATCCCCCAAAATGGTTAGAGATGACTTTAGAATCTGGCAGAGACTCTGGCTGTGAGATTTCATTCTTCCCTGAAGTTTCAGGGTCAAGTAACTCAATTTTCTCTAGGGAAAAGAATCTTTTATGTGGTCAGACCAAGATGAAACAAAGAGGAAATTTACCAACTTATTTTTACTAATATTTACAGGCCCAGAGAGAAAAAACAATATTATTTTCTCACTTGTCTGTCTGTACGATCTAAACACAAGCCATACAGAATTGGGCAGGAAAGGAGTTAGAACGTTTCTGCTAGCATTTGAAGACTGTTTTCTCTTATTGTTTGTGAGTTGCTTCTCATTCCTACACAGAATTTTTTCTATGCAACAGCTAGAATGGACCTTTGAAAATGGGCCGGGGATTTAGCTCAGTGGTTCTGGCGCCTGTCTTGCAAGCGCAAGGACCCGGGTTCGATTCTCGGTAACCACATACAATGCTGGGCGTGGAGACTCACACCCAGCAGCAACCAGTACCACATACCATAGTGCCCGGGGGTGGTGGCTCATGCCTGTGATCCCAGCACTCGGGAGGCAGAGGCAGGAGGATTGCTGTGATGTGAGTTTGAGGCTGAGCTCAAAGGCCAGCCTGAACTACAAAAGCGAGACCCTGTCTCAAAAAACCGAAAAAAAAATAAAAATAAAAAAATAAAGAATGCACCTTTGAAAATAAGTTTGGTTCCATTACACCTTTGTTTAAAACTCTATGGAAGGTTTTCCTCTTTGGAATCTTTATAATGACCTACAGAGCCCTATCCTATCAGGTCTTGCTCCCAGTTTGTCTGTTACTTGGTTGTTTTTCATTTTCAGGACATAACACATTACCTATAGTGTTGTTGGAAATGCAAGAGGACATCATTGTTTTGTTCAATGGCTCCTCAACTTCACTTGGGTATGGTAAAAGCTAAAATCTTTCCTGGAATAATACCTTGTTCTGTCACTGTAAGAAGTCTCTCTATGTTCTACTTTCTCCACTGAACTTACTATCAGCTAATTCACTGTGTACTCACTTGTTCATATGGCTTTGTTGCCTGCTTCAATACAAATATGTAAACCTCACAAGCTAAAGAATATTGCTTATTTGCATTTGTATTTCTAGTGTATAGAATAATTCTATGGACCCAGTAGGTGCTCAGTAAATATTTGAATAAATAACTATACAAATTCAGGTGAGTGATATACAGACAGGTCAACCTAGAAAGTAGTTAGTTGGGAAACAAAAAGAATAGGTTAATTGTATATATTTATATTATTTTTCAGTTTATTCTGTTTATTTTAATGGAGAATTGAATGTTTTGAAATGTTGAAAATTTTTACCAATTATTCCATACCTTATTTATATTTTCTCTTGCTGTGATTGGAGGTGATAAGAGTATAAACTTGATACTAGGGTGTCTCCAGTATGGAATTCTTGACCCCAATAATACTGATAATTTGGGCTGGATAATTTGTTTTTGTGTGATTCCTGCGACATCACTATAGTAGGTTTAGGGACATCTTTGGCCTCTATTAGATACCAAATTTATACCACTAGTTATGACAACCAACAATTTCTCTGGGTATTGCTAGGTGTCCCCTGGGGGCAAAACTGTATGGGCTGAGAAGTACTGTTCCAGTGCTTCACTGCTAATTGGATTTAGCTCAGATTTTCTTAGGGATGGAGAGAGTAATTATTCTGTACTGGAGGAAAAAGAGATGCAAACTTTTTAGAAGGCACTTTGTCATAAAGAACCACAAGCTTAAAAATGTTGCATCCCTTTGATCCAATTACTTATTCTCTAGTAACTTATCCTAAAAAACAATCAAAGGTATGAGCAAAGATTTATGTGCAGGGATGTCTGTTGCTGAATTATTCATTATTGTGAAAGAATTGAAAACACCTGATTGTCTTGTAGTCGGAATGGCTCAAGAAGTTATAACATATCATAGAATGGAATGTTATTTCTTTATCAGAAATTATGCTTTTGAGAAATATTTGTGGCATAGAATAAGTCGTAAGTACAGTACGCTGTAAGTACATATATAGGAAATCCAATATTTTAGGATCAAGAGCTACATATTATAATCTGATGGTTTTCATCTCTGTTTCATACACCGTCACATGGTATGATCTTAAATTGATAAAAAGTACGTAAATAAAAATACAAATAATGACTTTGCTAGGATTAAATTCTTCGTCTGGGGGGCAAGGATTTGTGCCATCTCTGTTAGAAATTGTGTGGCTGTTCTGTTGGATAAAACCAATAATGGTGTGTAGCCTCCTGGAAACTATGATCTTTTCCCTCTTTTTCTGTTTAAGTATGCCTCCTCGCTTAGAGTGAGAGGAAGCAATTAGAAATGACTGGCTTTCTTCCTACTAGTACCTTCCCAAAGTCCAATTTGATAGAGTTGGATTATCTGTTAAAAATGGCAAGATAAAATCTTTTCTGAAAAGTGCATGTGTACACACACACACACTCTCTCTCACACACACACACTACACGTACTTTTTTCCCTGAACTTTTTACATAAGAAGAAATAAAACATTTAGAAGTGTGTGCTGTGAGGCACACACTCTGACATATATTCTTTTTCTAAAGAGTTTGCGTCAGGATTTAGATCTGTGTTTCAGAAGATGACTGGATCACAAGGGCAATATACTCCTCGGCGGATTAGTCCACAGATGACTTCAGAGCTACATGTGCTTTGGGAGGGGAGGCCTGGCTAGAAGAGGTGGGTCACTGGAGATCGTGACTGGGAAGGGTGTATTTACCTCCCGCCACTGTTCTGCCCTTTGCTCTCTGCCTCCTGGTTGTCTGAGGTTAAGCACCTGTTCTTCCAACAGGCCCCTCTGCTATCCTGTTTCTGCCTTGGGGCCAGCCAGTCATGGACTGAAACCATGAGTCAGAGTAAACCTCTCCTCTTTTAAGTTGCAAGTATTGGGTATTTTGTCCCAGTGATGTGAAAACAACTAAGACAATTTGTAATATTGCTCTTGTTCAGCAGGTGAAGGCCTTTTCATGTTCAGTTACAGAGTTCAGTTACAGAATACCTAGAAGGTATTCAGGATGAATAAGGGTTAACAAGGCAGTTCCTTATTGTGGAGTAATTTTGTTGTTTTGCTTAATGTCTTTATAACAGCCTTTGGCATAATGTTTTTGATTTACTACTGGAATATAGCAGGATGCTATTGTCTTTTTCCCTTCTCTCAGTATATCCCTTATCTCAAGCATACTACATAGTCATACTCATTTTTAGTTAGGTGTATACCAAATTAAGATAACAAAAAGCGCTTTTCACAGCACAACACAAAGCTGAGAAGATAGAGACATGCTTACAGCATGATAATGTATAGACGCTGTGCTGAGAAGCAATAACTTCTGACTGTACAGTGGTTTTCAAAGCACTGACTGTATGCAACAGAATCACCTGGACTCCTTGATAAGCAGGTTGCTGAGCTTCACCCACAAAGATTTTCCATTCCTTACTTCCCAGGTGATACTGATTGTTAAGTCAATGAGCCCATCAGTGATGGCTGCTTTCTTATTGTTTCTATCCCTTCAGTCCACCTGGAAGGATAAGAAGCTTCTCTTAGACCAGGCATGATAGCCCATGCCTGTAATCCCAGTACTAGAGAGGCTTAGGCAGAAGGATCACTGGAAGTAAGGGGCCAGCCTGGGGTAGATAGTAAGGTTGAGCCCAACCTAAATGATGCAGCAAGACTGTGACTCAAACAAACAAACCAAACAGACAACAGACAAAGAAGCTTCTCTTAGTCCTCAGAGGATAGAAATAATGATTGATCAACCTAAGCTGAAGACAGAAAAAGAGAACATGGGATCTTGGTTAGGATGGTGATGAAGAAAAAAGAGTTCACAAAAAGGAGATTCATGGGAAGAGTGCAGAGAATTCATGGGATTAGATTTCTTTTTCAGCCTGAAAGAGGGTGGACATGTGGGCCGCCTAATAATCCAGGAGACTGAATGCCAAGCTACTCTCATGCGTGTAAGAACAAGATGATTATGGCTACTTGATGATCTTTGTTCCTGAGTGATTGGATTTGGGACAACAGGTGTATTGAACTTGAGGAAGAAAATTGAAACATTTCTCTGAATACTGTGTCATTGTTCTCAGCAGTGGAATTTTTAATTTTCCTTTTGATGTCATTTATAGAAAAAATGTCTCAGCTAAGGCCTATTTTTCAGAGGAAGGAAACATGGAAACATGGTGATCAATTTACAATTAGTATGGGGTTAGTGTTACAGAACTTTCAAGACCAAGCAGTATCACTCTCCTGTTTAAAACTCTCTGATATACTGATTCTCACTCCTAGCTGCCTGTAAGAATTACCTCTCAGGATTAAACACTTTTAGTGCTGTGGCTGCACCTTAGATAAATTAAATCAGAATTTTTGTGCATGAGACACAGAATTAATATTTCTCAAAATTTCCAGATGATTTCACTAAGAAGGAAGAAACCCATTGTCCCAGTAGTGTTCCCTTATACTTGGAGAAAATCCAAATTGTATTTTAGAGTTATTAGGTTTCACCATATCCTGTCTTCATCTCCTATCTGTCTTCACTATCTTGTGCTTTGTTTTCACTTGCTTGGTGCAATCCCCCAGTACTAGCCTTTTAATTTCATAAACCTCCTACCTCTTTCCTATCTTGGGGACTTTCCTCCTCTGTGCTTTCTGTCAGGGGTTGTTCTTCCCTTTGTCCAGCTACCTTGCTCTTGGCTTTAGAACTTGACTTAATGTCATTTTTTGTCCTTGAATATCTATGTGAATAATTTTTATTTTATCTTCTATACCCCTTTTTATTGTTTCTGTTAATAGTATTTATTTATTTTGATTTTCAGTATTTTGAATGTCTGTGTTTTCTACTGAAGTGTCAGCTCTATGAGGCCTGTTTGTTGAGTTCACTGTTGTAGCATCAGGGAGTATATTTGTAACTGATTTAATGTCTTTGTAATTCTATCATATCTTTTATTTATTAGTCTATTTTTTTTTTTTTTAGGTTTTTTGAGACAGGGTCTCGCTTTTCTGGTTTAGGCTGGCCCTGAGCTCAGCCTCAAACTCACATCACAATCCTCCTGCCTCTGCCTCCCGAGTGCTGGGATTACAGGCGTGAGCCACCACGCCCGGCACTGTGGTATGTGGTACTGGTTGCTGCTGGGTGTGGGTCTCCACACCCAGTATTGTTATGTGGTTACCGGGGAATCGAACCCGGG